>RJWJ010001107.1:0-150235 GCA_004363605.1 Indri indri
AAAAAAAAAAAAAAAAAAAAAAAAAAAGAACAAAGCTAGAGACATCACACTACTGGACTTCAAAATATGCTACAAAGCTACAGTAACCAAAACATCATGGTACTGGCATAAAAACAGACACAAAGACCAATGGAACAGAATGGAGAGCCAGAAATAAATCCACACATTTACAGTCAAATGATTTTCCACAAAGATGCCAAGAACATACATTGGGGAAGACAATACTCAATAAATGGTGGTGGGAGAATTGGATAATCACATGCAGAAGAATGAATTTAGACCATTATCTCATAGCAACTCAAAATGGGTTAAATACTAAAACCTAAGACCTGAAAATATAAAACTGCCTAACAAACATAGAGAAGAGAAGCTCCATGACATGGGTCTGGACAAAGATGTTTTGGGTATGACTCTCAAAGCACAGGCAACAATGACAAACACAGACAACTGGGATTACATCGAATTAAAAATCTTCTGTACAGCAAAGGAAACAGTCAACAGAGTGAAGAGACAACCTACAGAATGACAGAATATATTTGCAAACCATATATCTTAGAAGGAGTTAGTATCCAAACTATATAAGGAATTCAAACAACTCAATAGCAAGGAAACAAATAACCTAACTAAAAATGGGCAAAGGGTCTGAATAGACATTGTCAAAAGAAGACATCTAAATGGCCAATAGGTGTATGAAAAACAAAGGTCAACATCACTAATCATCAGGGAAATGGAAATTAAAACCACAGTGAGATACCACCTCACTCTAGTTAGAATGGCTATTATTGAAAAAACAAAGATAACAAGTGTTGGTGAGGATGTGGAGAATAGGGAACCCCAGCACACTATTGGTGGGAATGTAAACTGAAACAGCCATTATAGAAAACAGTATGCAGGTTACTCAAAAAATTAAAAATAGAGCTACCACATTACCCAGCAATCCTACTACTGGCTATATATTCAAAGGACGCAAAATCAGTATGTTGAAGGGATATCTGTACCCCATGTTCGTTGCAGTACTATTCACAATAGCCAAGGTATGGAATCAACCTAAGTGTCCACAGATGCACGAATAAGGAAAATGTGTTAAATATACACAATAAAATACTATTCAGCCTTATAAAAGAAGGAAAACCTGTCATTTGCAACATGGATGAGCCTGGAGGGCAAAATGTTAAGTAAAATAAGCCAGACACAGAACAACAAATATTGCATGATCTCACATGTGGAATGTAAAAACGTTAAACTCATAGAAGCAGAGAGTAGAATGGTGGTTACCAGGGGATGGGAGTTGGGGGATTGGAGAGATGTTGGTCAAAGGAGACAAAATTTCAGTTAGATTAAAAGAATGAGTTCAAAAGATCTATTGCACAATATGGTAACTGTAGCTAATAACAATGTATTGTATTCCAGAAAACACCTAAGGGAGTAAATTTTAAGTGTCTCATCACAAAAAAGAAGTATATGAGGTAATGCTTATGTTAATTAGCTCAATTTAGCCATTCCTCAATGTATGCGTATCTTAAAACATTTTGTTGTACAAGATAAATATATACAAATCCATTTGTCAATTTAAAAACTTAATACAAATAAAGTTAATTAGGATATTTGCTTTTTATAAAGATCAGCTACATATGTTTGCCTTTGCAGAGTTTTTCATCACTAAGTGGAAGCTGATTTCCAGCTAATGTTGAGAACTGCTACATTGGGCTCTGTCAAAGTAACAAGGACTTTCAAATCATTGAAATTGTGAAGTATGAAGTACTGGATTTTCCAAGGAGGGTATTCTTGGTGTGTGATCCAATGTACTTATAAAAGTTTAGCACATGGCTGGTTGCATAACATAGGGTTAAGAGTATAGACTTTGGCATCAGGCAGATGTGAGTTTCAAGTTCTGCACAAGTCTTAACCTTGCTTGGACTCAGTTTTGTCACCTGTAAAATGGAAATACCTCCTGCCTCCCTGGGCTGGTTATGTTCAGCATAGTGCCTGCTTCACAGCGGGAGCTCAGGAAACATCTGCAGCTGTTATCAGGAGGGATCACTGTGGTCATTCTTACAAGAATGTGACAATGTCTCCACCATCATTAGCAGAGTGGTCTTGAAAAGCTTATTGTATTTCAGTGAGCCTCAGTTTAGTTATCTAAAAGTAGGAATGTACGAGCTGCTCTGCAAGACTGCTGTGACGATTAAACACAGTAACATCCATGAGGAACCAAACATAGTGAATGGTCCAAGCTAGGGGCTCTGTGGGCTTCCCTTTCTGCTACAGATGGGCATTTTGGACACAACTTCCCTAAGACTGAAAAAAAAGTAGCAGAAACAGATTGACTTCTATGTAAACCAGTGAGATCATTAAGAAACAGCTGTCAGGCATTGTTTGAAATTTATAACACACATATATACGTAACACATACATCCATCACTGATATATAAGAAAATGTGGCAAATACTAAAAGGAGGGTAAAGGTACACTCTCGAAATTCTCAAATAGAATTTTAGAATCCACAGAATTTTCCAATGCTGACTAAGAAGGAAGATTAATTAAAACACAAGAGAATTTCTCATTATAGCAATGTGATACACAGTCCGTTCTTTATCGAGTTACAACATTTGAGCTTTAAATAACAGCATGCAGGATGAGTAATAATTCCTGAAAAAATTAACTAGGAATAAAGCAGATTGTTTATACAGTATTAAATGAAATCACCTACATTTACCTAAACTGGAAAACAGACTACATTGGAATTAAGCGTATGAATACTTACAGACTCTACTAGATTGAGAAGGTGACTATTATATCTGTTTCTGTGGTCATGGAGCATGACAGAGATAGGTCAGTATGTAGACCACGGATGAATCCTAGTTCAACAATACAAGTGATTCCAGCCACACGATTTATCAGACTTGAACATTTCTGACCAGTCAATATCTTCCACAGGTTTCTCTCCTGCTCTTCTATCACCTTACCCAGATACTCAGATTAAAACAAACAAAAAACCAAAACTCTGCTACATCTAGGATGACAACAGCCAGATGCTTCCAATTTGTGCCAGTCTCTAGATCGAAGATCCCAGTTCTTATTTAAGAATCCGCCCCACCGGCAAAGCATTTCTCTTGTTAAACTGTGGGATAGGCATACTCCAATATACCTGCTAATTTTCTGGGAAAAGTTTAGAGAAATAATTAGGGAATTGAACTTTATTTCTATGTTGATTTTTTTCTTAACCATATCCAAGACAATTGAGTCAAAGGAGCAGATGCAATTAAATTTAGCAGATATTTTTTTAAAACCTGCTAGAGCCACAGAAAGGGCTTGTCCAAGTGTCTGTGCTAGACATGAAGGGCTGAGTCCTGTCCTTTGGACAGAGAGCTCCAGCAGTGCAGCGAGGGAGGACAGGGAGGAGACACTGAGAGAAAGTCACGGGACAAGACAGGATTTGCTTGTTTTTTGCCTTTTTCCTAAATCATTACTAAATACTTTCTAAATATTTGGATTTCTAAGTTTTCTGAATAACCCCCCTTAAACAGGCATGTGCTATAAATGCAGAATTTATGGTCTTGTTTCGTGGGGACATGGGCATTCTAGCGATGAATTGTTTATTTCCACAGTCCATTTCTTTATTTCTTTCATCTGATTAAGATTCCTATTTCTATGAATTCCTCCAGGAACCTTCCAGGAGTACATATCCATTTTAAAAGGGAGATTAAGTGACCACCAAGACCCCATTGTTGAATGGCACAGTCAGAATGCCAAAATTTGCCATTTTCTTTCCAAATCTTATTTTTTTCTTTCTAATTCATGTCTTCATGGATGTAGATTGTACCCTTGACCTTGGTTATCTATGTCATATCCTTTAGCATATTAAAGTTCCAGTAGGGAAGAGATGGTAACTTCAAGCCCAATCACTGGAGTAGAACACAATAAAGGCACAATTTACAAAGCCAGTGCAGTGCCCAGGGGCTAACAGCAGCTCGAAGTGGTTACCTCTAGGCCTGGACGGTTAATGGGAAGGAGTGTGTTCTAGAGCAACCTGAGAGGGAAAGCAACTGAAATACATTCAGTGCCCTGACAACGCCATTCTCCTGCCCTGCAGTCTCCCGCTGATGCCTCCTATTGGCAGAACCCAAGGGAAAGCCCAGGTCCAGGGAGTTCATTGATGAAGCCAGCTTCCTGGGGCCCAGAGCAGGGTGCAGACAGGTACAGAGTGCACCTGGACAGGCACAAAGCTGCACTTCTTCAACAGAGCAAGCTCAAAAAGAATGTCAGTTGCAAAGATACTTCATACAATCTCTGCTACTGCAAATATCACTCCCCAGAGATAGAGTCAATAGTCTCTTTTTGGTAGGATTACCCAACTTAGCAAATAAAAATATAAGATACCAGTTAAATCTGAATTTCACATGAACAGTGCCTAATTTTTAGTATATGTGGACACAACATTTGGAATATATTTAAACTAAATATTGTGTGTTGTTTATCAGACACTTAAATTTAACTCGGTATCCTATATTTTATCTGGCAACCCTACCTGTTTGTATATTGAAATATATAGTGTTCAAATATATATTTGAAATATTGTTATTACTTCTGTCCCAGAGGACTGGAGAAAACCACGAGTTTCCACCAAGTGTGTTATATTTAGCATTATTCCTGTGAGTTTCATATTTTTGCTTCCCTTCCCATTTTAATTCTTATGTCCTCCCTTTTCAAAAATTATGCTCCCTATTTTTATTCATTGTGATATAGAAAGACTGTCTCCCTTGAGAATGTACTGATTTTATATCTCATTGAAGTCATCCACGAATTACCTCTTTCCCCATGAGAACACATTTTGTAAAAAGGCTAAAGCCTAGCCTAAGTATTCTGTTGCAAGGCAGTGAAGTTTTCTCTGTGTGCAAATAGGAAATACAGATTTTAACGATTAACCCAGGTTTAGAAGCCCTCAGTATATTTCTAAAGATAAGGAACATGAACCTACAGAAGTTGATACAAGAGCAAGGAAGACTGGGATTCCACAGCCTCAGAGGATTCTGGGGCTTTCATGAAGGAAAGGAAATCTTCTGGATGGATTGGTGCAGGGACATCGAGAAGCCAACAGTTCCTCACCTTGTCCAGAGCAGGGATGCTGAGAGAGAAGAGGGTGCCCCATGGCCGGGGCTGGATGGAGAAGAGAGGGGATGGGAGGACATAAGGGTGCAGAGATGGCACCTGCTTCTCCCTCCCATTTAATTGCTGGCAGCTCCTCGGCTGATTCCATCTCACTCAGAATGATGCCCCAAAGGCCTGGCCTCTCAACACTCGGATCTCTGCTCTCCTCTTCTGACCTTCTTATCGCTCTCATCCGGCAACGCTGACCTTCCCACTGGTCCTGAATTTTCCATGCACACGACCATGGCAGGGAGTGAGCACCTGTTCTTCCCTCTCTCTCCCCATTTCCACCAGCCTCCTTCGCTGGCTCCCTCAACTCCTACGGCTGTCCCTGATCGTTTAACCTGCTTTATTTTTCTTCTGGGCGCCCATCACTGCCTTCTGAATGCATCACTATTTGTCTCCCATGCTATAGAATATAAGCTCCATGAGACCAGTGATTTTTGTCTTTTTGGGTTTTTTTGTCTACAGCTGTTAGCTAGTGTCTATAGTACAGTCCCTAGCACATGGTGGAGCCCCCAAAATAGGTGTAAAGTATTCATCTCCCTGTGACATCACACCATGCACTTGTTCTAAAGGTGTACACGCTGGACTCACCAGCTGGCTTTGCCAGTGGCTAGTACTTGAGAAGTTTACTTCTTCATTATTAAAACAACTAGACCTTCCTTTCCTTTCTTTTTTAAAATTGTAGCTTAAATCAAATTGTGTTTAAGTTGGGTGCTATCACCACCAAAGTCTAGTATCTAGCCATGTTGGTCAGTAACCAGTTTGTTTAATCTTTTTGTTCATTTGATTTCACCCTTGATATATTGCATTACCCCTTTGGAGGTTCAATAATGGTCTTGCTGGTTCTCCAACAACACAAATCACTGCATTATCTGAGGCTGATTTGTCTTTCCTCTCTATATTGGAAGGGTATTTACCCACATGCCACTAAACCGCCTCAGTCATATCATGTGGTTACTTTTATTTTCCCTGAAAACAAACGTTCACATTCATTGACGCCTGGAGAGCCGCGTTCTCAGTGCCCCAACTTCACGGTTCACGTGCATGATAAGCTGATCCGGCCCTGAGCACAAGGCCCAGCAGCCCAATCAGTGGCTCCATTAGTGCCTTTTGGGTTATTGAGAAATGCACCAAGTACTAGTTCCTGATGCCCATGCAGCACTTTAGAATTTATAAAAAAGCTCTGATACCTATTATCTTATTTCATCCTCACAGTAGACCCATGAGAGAGTGTTCTCCAACTTTGCAGATGAGGAGATTTGCCAGGTTGGGAGGGGCTGAAGCAGAGCGGGGGCACCGCCCAACTCCATGGTGAGGCCGGGCACCGTGGCTCTGGCTCTAGGTGACTTGGTCACAAAATACTTTAGTGGAGAAGGCAGTGCATGTGATATAGAACCTAATTCGAGGCATTTTTCCTGATCGTCGTCTGTTCTTGTACACAAAATGACAGGATCCCTTAAACAATTTTCTATGATCAAAGTGCCCCACTTGGGAGCTGCCCAGCAGACACGTATGACACACATTTTTCATACAGTCCAGTGAAATAGTTTCAATGAGTATTTTAATGTTACGTTAACTCATTCTGGATGTGTGCATTTTGTTATCCACAAGGACAAAGTTATTCAGGGGCCTCGTGCACAGAGACACAGTCTGGTCTCTCCTGATGTCACACATCAATAAAGAGCCCTAGGATCCCCCAGTGATAGGGCTGGAGAGGACCACAGACAACACAGCACCATGGTTCTCCAATGGGGTCCAAGTATGGGGGTATGTGATGACGCATCAGAGAATAGGAATCCGTGGTGTAAGCATAGCTCATATTAAAAATGCCTCAAGGTTATGTAATGATAAGCAATTTTCAAATATTATTCTATATTAAACCAAACACACATAATGTGGCAAAGAATAAAAAATCCCCATGAATTTTGAAGAAGTAACACAGGTTTCACAGACTGTGTAAGCCGGGAGTGGGCTGCACTGGGAGAATCCTAAACCCTCTGGGGTTTTATGTTATGTTGCCCTTAGGGGCAAGAGAACGAAAAAATTCGAGAAAACCTCCATCTCTTCAATTTTCAGGGGAATAAAGCTTGAGGCACAGACAAGTTAAATTACTAATAAAGATGTTAGAATTAGCTGTAGCACCAGGCAGCCATGACTCATGTGCCTTGTAAAGGATAATCTGCCTGGTGTCGGTATCTAAACTGAAGAAGCAACCGGGGGGTGGATTTGGTTGGGGCACGTGAAAGAGGTGGTATTGGTTACTGGCAATGCCATAACAAAACTCCGCACACTGTGTGGCTTAAACAACAGTTCTGGCATCTAGGAGTCTGAGATCAAAGTGTCAGCAGGGCCATGCTTCCTTCCTCTGAAGGTGCTAGGTAGTGAAGGATCTGTTCCGGATCTCTCTCCTAGTGTCTGGTAATTTCGGACTTGGGCAGCATAACTCCAGTCTTCATGCATTCTCTGTGTGTGTGTGTGTGTGTGTGTGTATGTGTGTGTGTGTCTGCAACCCAATGTCCCATTTCACAAAGACACCAGTCACACTAGATTAGAGGTTCGATCCCTTCTCCAGTATGAGCTCATCTCAACTAACTACATCAGCAGCAACCCAACTTCCAGATAAGGTCACATTCTGAGGTTCTTGAGGTGAGGACTTGAGCACATATGAATTTTTGGTGGGACAAAATTTAACGCACAACAAAGGCCAAGTCCATGTTGGCCCACATTCAATGAACTGAGTGGTTCTGAGAAATGGCAGCCTGTTTCAAAGACCAAGATTAGCCTGTTTGTGGCCTATCTCTTAGGCCTCTTTAAGTTCAAAATTAGCAACTCACCACATCTCCAAAATTTACTGCCACCACACTCTAAGATTTTCAACTTGATATCTTATCTGTGTGATATTAAACAGTTGATAATTGTTGAAATTTTACCAGTCCTAGGTTAAGATGAATAGGAACAAAAGCAATGGAGGTTTGATCTAGCTGCTCTTGAAGAGAGCAGAAATACATTTGCTGGTGCTTTTTGAGAGCCCTGAATATTAATTAAGTGATAATCAACAGACAGGAAGACCTCAGTCACTCTTGAGTTAACTCATCTCTCATTTTAGGACTCAAGAGTTGGATTGATTTTCACTGTATGTGCATTCTGGTTGAAGGGGTCTGGTGATTCACTGTAATTGAATACTTGGGACCTGGTCTGTAGGAAGCATTTGGATCTTGTACTCCATGTCTGGCTTCAGCAATATTTCAGTTTGTACTCACGTTCACGCATGCAGATGACACCTGTTACCCCATCCAAGGCCTGCAGTAACCATCTTCCAGCACTGGAGTAATGAGGTTTATCTAAGAATTACTATTTTTGAATCTTTCAAGGACTTTTTCTCCTTTTATTTTAAGTAGACATTTACAATGAGCAGATTACTGAAAATGCTGTTTCTTCTTCCAAGCCCTATCAGCACATTTTCCTTCACAATAAGCATGGCAGCAAGAAATAAAAGTTGTAATTTCAAAGCAATAACTTACGCCAATTAGATGCCGACTCAGCTATCATGTTTCTATGATCTGGGCAAAGGAAACATTGAAAAGTCATCTCTTAAAATAAATTGTAATGGCACAAGGGAGTATTTCAATTAACAAAGACTCAATGACTCATCATTCTGAGTACAAATGACCCTTTGACTCAGAAAAGTTGGCCACATTCACAGACTCCCCAGTTTTGCCTAAAAGGATATAGAATGCTAGAGTGCACAGACTGGAAAACAACAGTCAGAGCACAGGCGTGTCCTATAGAGGAAGAGACTGAGAGCAGGAGAAGTCCTGTCCCACCTGAGACCGCAGAGATGAGGCCGGTGCTGAGGGAGAACCAGCCCTTCTCAATGCTGGTTCAGGTCAGGAACGCAAGAATATGCAAAGCCAAATTTTTTTTTTAAATGAGATGAAGTTGCTTTCAAATCACGTAGTGTTTAAAAAAGATTTATACTGAGGACTATATATACATATTTCTTTTGCTGTTTAACTATACATGGAGGCTTAATTTAAAATGAAAACACTAGAATATCGCAAACTAGAAAAATCTGTTTATTACAGATATCAGCAATTGTTATTTGTATTTAGAGAGTTGAGATGGAAAACTGCCGACCTTTGACCTTACTTCAGTCTGGAGTATGTTTTGCAAAGAATGTTCCTGCTTGGAAAATGAGGTGCTATACACTAAGGTGGTGGCTGACGATTATTAATGTTCCTTCTGGCTGCAATGACTTTCTGATTCTGCTTTTTAATTGCATACGTCTGGAAGGGTTTAGGAGACTTCTCATTCTTTCATATGTCTAAGCCAGGGACTCTTAATCTGGGGCCCATGTACACTTCATGCATAAAATTCAGGAAGGTCCATGAAATTGGGTGCAGGAAAAATTACTTCATGTTTTTCACTAACCTCTAACTGCAATTTACCATTTTTTTTTATTTTAATATAGGTAACAAGTCACAGTAGTATTAGTTTGTGACTTCATCATCAGTAAAAATTACCGATATTTTCATATCACATTTCAGATATAGCAGCTCTCTCTCCATTTCATTTACACTAATAAGATCTTTAAATTTGCTATAGTTAGATACAAATCTAGCTTGTCATTTAATATATTAATAAAGAAGAACATACACATCATGGATTTTATACCAATTTTATATTAATTTGATAACTACATTGTGTTAGTTTGCTATTGCCGCTGTAAGAAATTACCACAAACCTGGTGGCATAAGACAACACAAATTTATTATCTACAGTTCTGGACGCCATAAATCCAAAGTGGGTCTTGAGGGGCTGAAACCAAGGTGCTGGCAGGGCTGTCTTCCTTCTAGAAGCTCTGGAGGAGAACCCATTTCACTACTTTCTCCTACTTGAAGAGTCTGCCCACACTCCTGGACCCCTGGCCCCTTCCGTCTCCAAAGCCAGCAAGAGCCGACTGAGTCTTTCTCCCACCGCAACACTCTGAGCTGATTCTCCTGCCTCCTCCTTCTACTTTTAAGGACCCTGTGATGACATGGGGCCCACCCAGACGATCCACAGTAATCTCCTGTCAAGGACAGCAATTAGCAAACTCGATTCCACCTCCAGCCTTAATTCCTGTTTGCCAGGTAACGTACATATTCCCCCAATCTGGGGATTAGGACATGGACATCTTTGGGAGTCATTATTCTGTCTAACATATATATTCATATATTAATACAAATTCGATAAATGATTTCCTTGATAGCACTACATATTAACGTCTTATGCATTTAAAAACACTGCTCTGAGGAGGGTTCCACGGCCTTCATCAGACTGCCAGAGAGCTCCAGGCACCGCAGGCTCAGAACCCCTGATTTGGCACAGTGAAGGTGACAGCTACAACCACAGCACTCCTTTGAGGAAGCACCTGCCACAAAGGCACTTGCATATATTCTCTGTAATTCCTACTTCCCAACAACCTTACACAATAAGATTTATTATGCTATTTTTATCGATGAAGAAACCTGGTCTCAGAGAGCAACTTGCCTGAGGCCACACCGCTGACGAGTCACAGAGCTCCAGTCACAGCGTGCTCCACCGCGCTCCGAGCTGGGGCTCTGGGCTGCAGGTGTGTTTGGATCGCAGTGTGTTCACATACCGCCTGACGGCTGTGACTCAGAGAAAATTAGTACTGTGTTAAAATCAGTCCACAATGTTTATTTCCCGTCTTACTAATGCATCTGACCAGACTAGAAAAGTATCTTTGAAAAATAAACTCTAATCACTTCTGTCCTCAGCTTTCCTGCATTGTCCGAGAAGACCTTACGGACACACGCTTACAACAGAGCAGCACGTTCTCCGCTGACTGCGTAGCTGGAACGGGCAAGTGAGCAGACGCCAGGGCTTTCGAGGAGCTGTCGGAGGGATGCCAACGACACCACGCGTGTCCATTGCGTTTCGGCGAGTTGCCCTCCTCACATAACTATAAGAACTCTCAAACAAAAATACGCAGAAGATCTTCAAATCACTGATGGTCACTGTCTTTAACTGAAGGACTTAACCAGGATTCTATATCCTCTGGATTTTTCAAGGCACAAAGATTAAGATCTAGCTCTGCTTTTTTGTTGTTGTTTATTTTGGTTTTGTTTTTTGTTTTTTAAGCTGGATATTATCTTCTCTGTGTAACCTGGAACCGTATTCAACATCCTAAAGTTCAGCTCTGAATTCAACATGGATTTATTGCCATTGTGGGTTGGTTATCACCGGAGTTTATCATTGCTGCTGGTTCAATGACATGAAACCTCTCTTCCAGGCTTTTAAAGGAAAGGTGCTGTTGGATATTTCAGGAGCTTCAGAGTTTCTCGTTAAAAGCAGCTCTTAAAAGTTGCTGGTAGAACCAATCTGTTGGACATGGGTATCTCACCCTGACTCACTGCTCTGTCTGAGCAGCTCTAGAAGTGAACAGTCTAGGGCTTGGAACAAGAAAGGAGAGGAAAGAGAAAGACAGAGGAGATGAGAAAAAAGAAGAGGAGAGGAGAGGAGAGGGGAGGGGAGGGGAGGGGAGGGGAGGGACAAAGGATGTGTTCATCGCCCAGTCACACCCAGTCTGTACCAGGCACGCTGGCTGCCTCCTCGGCCACATGGGCACCAAGATTGAGGTAATGACGACAGTCGTGACCACAGGACGCAGACCTGGGGGGAGACGTCCAGCCCTTCCTTCCCATTCCCCACTGCTCTAAGTCGAGAGAGACAGAATCGAAGCAAGCTTTAAACTGTCGGGATGGCACGGCACCAGTTTTGGAGAGCAAAATAACAACAACAACAAAAACAAAAGGAAAAACTAGATAGGCTCTGGGAAAGACCCAAATGACACATAACACAAAACGTGAACAGATAAGACTCCGGAGCTGTGGACTCCGGGGCCGCCACCCACATTCTGTCCCATGTGAACCCGGAATCCTAGGGATAGGTCAGTCCAGAGGCCCGGATTCCTTACCTCTGGGTGTGAAACTGTAAGTGGATTTTGTTTTCTCCTTAGTCTTTCTTTGTAGTTTTTAAACAATCCAAAGGAAAACATACATTATTTTATTATCAGAAAGAAAAGTTTATTATTTTAAAAATAAGATACAGGGGAGGTTGTGTATTATACCAGCTCTCATGTCTTCCTCCGAGGGAAGAAACCAAGGGCTGTTTATGTGGGTCTCTGGTGCCAGGTCACTCAGACGATTCCAAGAAGACTGAGACCCCCCAGTTGCAGGGTAAGGTTCCCTTAATGATTTGGTTTTGGGGTTGTCACTATGTCCCACTGCCTGGTTACCCATTTCCCTGGTAAGTTGGAAATAATGGGAAAGCCTCAGGCCAACCTTGAGAAGAATGAGTTAGAAGAACCAGTAGAAATGTCTTTAACCCCCATGACTCATCACAGGGTGCAGGCAGACCCAAACCGTGACAGGCAGCTGAGTTCAAAAACCATCAAATGCAGCACAATTTGAAAATGACAATTTTTTTGTAATTTTAGTTTGCAAAGGAAAATAGAACGGATAGGGCTATTTCCACTCTGGTAAACATTTCTATGTGCGAAAAACTTTCTTCTGGTTATTTTTAACCAGTTTATTTGCTGTTTGATTAGAATAGGAAAGTGTAGGGATGCTGGCAATTTATTCACAGTGTTCTGAGAAAAAAAAAATTCCAGTAAATTCTAAGAATCTATTTTTCAGAGCTTTCTCAGTCTCTTTACAACAGCTTATTGCTTGCTGAGACTCTCTGCCTTGTGGAATTTCAGAGAACACCTCTGAAAGGTAAATGCTATAATGGGTTTTCTCCACTCAATGAACACTTGGAGTCTCTTAATTTCCTCACCTGTTTACAGGGACTCTTACGTTACTAAGAGAACACGCTGTTGCTAAGGTATGGGTTGGCCGTCAGAACCTTCTAGCTTCAAATATTCCAATTAAAATGCTCTCTGGGGGATGTCAGCTCATCACATAAAATCACTTAGGGAGCTGCTTCATGATGGTGACATGTAGTGTTCCTCATTTAAAATCGCACTCCACTCCCTTACCCAGTCCCTGTGTGCGTGGTGATAACAACATCTTTGACTTTCAACACTTCACCAATAACTCTATTAATCAAAGTGCGTGACTATAGGAGATAAGCAAATTAGCTATGTTTGGCTTGTTTTCATTCAGGAAGACGTTCAAAATGATGCAAAGAACCACAAATAAACCAATAAGATAAAAAGTCACTGCCGCAAAGTAAAACTTGAATACAATACTCTAGAACTGACCTGTGCTTCTTTCAAGATTCCTAAAGATTTACTGGGGAAGCTCCATTCCTAATGCACTGCATGCTTGCATTTCAAAAATATGTAACCATTTTATAAGCTGCTCTGCTAATCTCAAAGACAAATGAGCATCGTCAAGGCTTAGTAACCAACCGATCTCAAGCACCAAGCTCGTGTACGCTGGAACAGTAACAACATCCATCACATCTGCTTTTGACACAAGCGATAAAGAAGGAATATTCCAGCTAATGAAATCCTCAGTTTGAAGGTTTGATGCCATTTTCCAGGACTTGCTATTGCCTGGGACTTCCATGACAAACATGAAAAACACCATCAGGAGCCGCTGACCCACTGACTTCATGGAGGGAAGATGAAAGAAGCCAAGGTTGTTTTTACCACTTATTTTCTCCTTCTTGCTTAACTGGAACAAACCAAGTGGCTCAAACAGTCTGCTTCGTTCAAATATAAAGTGGTAAACGGTATTTGATAATCAGTTACCGACTGACAGCAACAGATTAGCAAGAGTTAGTAGCCCCTTCCATGTTTCTGACACCACACTGTGTTGAAATGTCAAATCTCCATGTATGCCCAGAGAAAATTTGGATCTGTGATGAAGACTTACATGTTTCAAGATTACATAAAGCAAAGAGACAGTAACAGCAGTTGAGTTACAATAAGAATTCTGGAGTCCTTCGGTGTATCCAGGGGGAGTGTTTCTAAAACTGCTGCATGGGAAATGTCAGATTGGTGGTTACAAAGGGAAAGATAGATATTTTGAGTTATTGTGTTACTAAAATATCAACCCCAATATAATATAGAAAATATTGGTCTGGTGGTGATCAAAAGAGGAAAAAATTATTTTGCCCTATTGTTACTAAAACATTAAGCATAAATAGAAAGCATGTGATCAGAGGAGTTACACTTTGATTTGA
Source organism: Indri indri (assembly GCA_004363605.1). Lineage (NCBI taxonomy): Eukaryota > Metazoa > Chordata > Mammalia > Primates > Indriidae > Indri > Indri indri. The sequence goes on from RJWJ010001107.1 coordinate 14,356, forward strand.
ACGTAGATTTTCTATGTTAAAGTATCATCAACAATTATTCAATACCAGGATCTGATTTCAAAAAGTAGTCCTATACATCATTAAATCAACTCAGCTTTTCTATTTGGCTTATGTCTAAAACCCGGAGCATCCACATACTTACATACACACTGCGCAGCCGCTAAAGCATGCGCTCTAATGTACATTTCACATTGTTAACGTAATTGACAGGAGACTGTTGGCTGTGCCCTTTGGACAGACTCCTCTGCAGCAACTGCCTCTGTAACCCTGGGCTCCTCTCATCCCTGTGCACCCTTTTCCTGAACTGCTCTCCAAGGGCTCCAGTCCATGGACCTTCATAACCAAAAACCATAGGTATTTGCTAAATGTACTTGTGGAAAAATGGGTAGAGCTGAATATTTTTTCTTTTTGATCCTAAAGTGGAACAACTCTGCATCTTGAGAGAGCATATTTAATCTGGTTATAGGGAAATATGTGAAGTGTGGATCCAGTGTGACTCAGCACATTCCATTTCAGTAATTTCATTATTGATTTATTCAATTTCTGACTCACACTGTCAGGCAGGGAAGAGACTATGAACTGTGGGAATTTGCCATTCTGAGTTATTCTACTTGTGAAAGCAAACAACCGTTGCTTTTGTAACTTTTGGAAAAGAACTTTAAATAAATCAGTGATGAAATTACTAAAATGGAATACGCTGATATTCACACTGCATCCACACCTTAAATCATAATTAACATACTATTTATTACCCAAGAAGAGAAGGTAAAAGATCAAAAAGTCTATTTTAGATTGTTAGAATAAATTTTAAGTTTCAAATGCAAACTAGCAATGGTAAAAACAAAACAAAACAAAAAACTCAAACGTAGGTTAATTTAAATCAAATTAAAATATGCTAAGTAGTTTGGCATTTAAACAGGCAGAAAAAACTTTTGATACAAATAATAATAGCAAAATGCTGCATTTTCAAGGTACAATTTTGTTTACTGAGAATTAAAAATTTGGTAAAATGGCCTGAACATAGGGAAGCTGCCTAACGTCTGAAACATAAAGTTTTCATTGCTTCCTCTTTGTACAAAATTGCAAGTTGTCCTCATTGAAAAGAGTTGTTTTTTTTCCTCCAGAATTCTGGAGGAACTTTGAAACTTGGTGACAGTCCAGTAAACGTCGCTCGTTACATAGGAAAGAGCGGAACTTTCATCAGACCTTTGGTTTCCAAAAGCACAGTCATTTGTGGTCATAGATTCCAAGAAAATAAAACACGAAGTACAATTCAAAAGGAATACGGACAGGGAACCCAAACGCCCGAGATGTCAAACCTCTACACCGTTTCCTAGTCACATACTGATTAGCAAAGGCTCTTTTTCCAAGACCCTTCTCTTCTACGCTAAGAAGCCGCTGGTGGATTCTTACAATAGTACACAGCCTAAGGAGATCTGGTTTTCTAGTTTTCACTGGGTGGGGGTGGAGGTGATATCTCCCCTTTGTTCATCACTCAGAGCCTGGGGCTGACCCTGATGTCCCAGAAGGCCTGTGTGCGCTCACCCCAACAGCAAACGCCAATAGGCAGTGGTTTCAAATTGACAAGGAAGCCCAGATGCAGACGTGAACCCATCATTAAGCAGCATTTCAGTGTAGCTACGAACTGGTGAAAATTCTACGAAAGAACTCACAGAGAATCACATCAAAAACAGGAATAAGGCCCAAGCACAATGTCTTCGCACTCTGTGAAGTTAGACGCATTTTATACATGCATTGTGAATCCAAAGAAAACTAGAACAGAAAGCAAATTTTGTAAGAAATGCTTGGAATTTTTTTTTTTTTTTTTTCTGAAAGAAGCCAGAACTGTCCTCTCTTCCACTCCACGACCAAGTGCTCTAAAATGAGTGACAAAAAATCAGTATAAAATCGCTAATGAATATAGCTAAGTCTAGTATGGAAATAAACTGTATATGGGCTCTACTTCTAAAAAAGGGGAAAATTTATTAATTTTAACAGAGCTAGTATTTTTATGACAAAGATTCTCGCTGCATAGTTAGATATGACCGGTTGTTGCCTTGTAATAAAGCCTCTTTTTAGGAATTAATATATAGCTTAATTTTCAAATAGTAAATTGCTCAAAATGTTGGTATTGTCAATGAAAATTAAGGCCGTTGAGGGAGAAACAATGTGATAAAGGTTTATTGGAAGCCAAATGTGAGGATCAGCCCAGGAAGACACACCAGCAAAGTGGGGCATGTTCTAGAGTCAGCTACTAGTTGGAAGCCTTTTAGGGAATGTTTAGAAGCAGGGAGGGGACTCCACATGTTGGAGTTGTCCTTTTTTATTGAGGGGTACAATACAGAGGTTACAATCATTGGCTACAGATTGCAACATACAGGCTAAAATGTTTATCAGCAAGACAATCTGTAAAATTTCATCATTCAGAAACAATTCACGGCCCTTTTCCATGTCTATAGGATATGCATTAATTAGTATGTCAGCAATTTGAGAAACTCAACATGAAATTCTCTACTCAGGGACAGGATGTTGCCATGAATCACAAGACCTCCTCCCCAGGTGGGTTAATTTGAAAACCTGCCAAATACGACCTGTAGGTTATTACTATTGTGCTTATTTACATACAAGAATAAAAGCAAGAAATTTGTTTGAGAAATAATGTCGTGTTTGTTGTATAGTTAAAAAATTCCACAAAATCCCTGTCTTTTAAAAAATGTATCAGATTTGTTTTTGCATTGTGCACATATTGGTTAATAGTAAAGGTCAGATTTATTTGGGATGATAAAGTTCTATTAATTGGTGTATTTCTGTTCATGGTATATTGCTTTATAGTTCATAAAGCACTTTCACATGTTCTCAGTTACTCTTGAGAAAGGGGAGGAGAGTAGAACAGATATTATACCATCCCTATTTTACAGATGAGGAAACAGGAATTTCCTAACAGCCCTCAAGATAACACAGCTGATAAAAAAAAAAAGTGACATTAAAAACATATTCACATATAGCTATAATTTAAAATATAAGAAGTTCAGATCAATGTAAATTATTCCATTAATTTTTATTACAGTAATATAAGAGAGCTCCTAATGAAAAAGAAGTATTATAAATTCAGTATGTGCTACTTAATAACAAAAATAATCAAAATGAATGTGATCTTGATCGAGCAACTTTACCACTTTTCCGAAGAAAAGATTTCCTTAGCTAAAAACATGGAAATGATTGAATTAGAATCAGATCGCTAATGTCTCTTTCAGTTCTAACATTCCATTTCATTGAATTTCACTGAAATTCTTCATTGAATAAAGTTACAACCCTGAACTTCCTGTAAAACAAGCACCTTGCACCTCTGCCTATACAAAAGCCATCCTTTCATCAACCTAAAAATGTATTAGATTTGAGGTCTCGCTTTTGGGGAAAAGACTGCATGCAGAAGGAAGCTCTCTCAGATCAGAACAGAGACGGAAACCGTCTGCATGGTTTTGCAAGAATAGGGCATGTGGTGTGTGTGTTTGGAGGAGGGAATCACAGAAAAGTGCTCCTGCTTTTCCAATTATACATGATTACGTGATCACAAAGCAGAAGAAATTCATTTGTCTATTCTACCCTGAATGAGCCCTGTTCTTCCTCATTCACAAAACCAGCTGAGTCTATCTGCTGTCCTTTCGTTCATTCCACAAACAGTGACTTCACACCCATTCTGTGGCGTCGCCCCACTGCACACTGGAAACACAACAGCAAGTAGACGGGCGTGTTCACCATCCTACTAAGTCTCCTATTCCTTCAAGCTGTTGGCAACCACCGGCATCTTGTGATGTTCTGGACTCTAAACTGTCAGAGACGTGAATGAAGGAGTGAAATTGAACGACCCTGAAAGCCCATTGGAGAAGGGGGAGAGCACAGAGCGCGAGGCATTCTTGACGTTTGTGGTTGTATGATTCCGTCTCCACCTAGTGCCACGGGCAAGTAGAGTTCAGAACATTCTCAAGGAAGTACTGACTTCCGACTATTTGATTAGTCAGTGATGGTAAGTTATTCGTTTGTCAATTTGTGCCTTTGTACATAGTTTCTTACTGTGTATTGTATTTTATTTATTTAGAGATAGAGTCTCGCTCTGTCACCTGGGCCAGAGTGCAGTGGCGTCATCATAGCTTATTGCAACCTCAAACTCCTGTGCTCAAGTGATCCTCCTGCCTCAGCCTCCCCAGTAGCTGAGACCACAGGCACACACCATTGCGCCCTGCTAATTTTTCTATTTTTAGTAGAGACGGAGTCTTGCTCTTGCTCGGGCTGGTTCTGAACTCCTGAGCTCGAGCGATCCTCTCGCCTTGGCCTCCCAGAGCGCTAGGTTTGCAGGCGTGAGCCACTGTGCCTGGCTGTATTTTATCTCTTTATAGTGAATTCATATTATAGTTATATGCCTTTAGAGTAATAGGGCTTCAATCCGTTGTTCACACCTGGTCAGGGCCTCTCCTTAGATCCATTAACAGCGCAAGTGCGTCCCTGGTGGCCAATCCCAGAACTGCAAGGAAGAGACCGGAGAAAATTTCCTGCTTCCGCAGTGCTCGTCCATTTCCAGTGTTTCTCTGTAACGAGACTGCGTGATGTGTCCACGGGGCTATCATGCTTCTCTTTTCTACCTTTTTCTGACTACGTTTTCCTTTTCCTCCCGATGCTGTTGTTTGTCTTCCCGGCATCCTTCTGTCCTTCGCTAGTCCCTTAAATTTCACCCTGTGCAGAGAAGTGCAATTCAGAACAAAGGACATGGAATAACAGGGGACAGAGGTGACTCCTTGCTCAGGTCACGTGTGGTCTGTGTGGATGTGTCATCAGCCTCTGGACATAAAGGTGGGCGCTGTGGTGTCTTGTGGCAATTGTCTAGGAGGGGAACTATCACCCCAAAACATACGTGCAGTGTTTCCATCAGAGTGCAGGAACCACAGTGTAGAGAGTGAGTTTAGAAAACAAAATCCATTTTGAGAACAAACAAAAATCTAAGAACAAAACTATGCACACGAGTGTTGAATAAATGGAGAAAACAAAAGAAAAATAACATATTTAGATGTAGAATTTGAAAATCAGACACTATATATAATGATGAAGAAAACATAAGTCAGTCAAAAACAGTCAAAATACCCTCCAGGAACCAGATCGCAGATGGGAGCAGGAAATAGAAAGGCACTTCATACATTTCCGAGGCTTTGGTCTCACACTGCTCGGTAAACAGTGCAGCGAGAGATGTGCACAGAATCCATAAGGAAGATTCGAGGCCATTTGTGTAAGCAGAGACAGGCATCAGCCCCGCATGAACTAGGAGGTGTAGGTCTTTCTTCAAAAATGTGCTAAAATGAAAGCAACCTCCTGAAATAATTTAAGAGAAACAATGGCCACTACAAAGAAAACTCAACAAATGTTGTAAACCATACTCCTTGTTTCCAAAGAGTCATATTAGAGTTGTTGCCGCAGCCCTTCCTGCTCTGTTTACAATTTCTGAACCACCTTCTCCCAACCCTGTGTCATGCAATCCTCATGGCTTCATCATCACGGGGGAAATGAGCAAGGCTGTCTTATTAATCTTACCACATCAAGCTTATTGCTCTTGAAACGTGGCTGGATCATTGTTAGGACTCTGGATTAGAAAGAAAATGCCCCAGACTCCCACTTAACACATCAGAAAAGGAGAGCTTATCTCCTTATTCAAAATAAACCCTGGCATCTGTGTTTTCTTTTTTGACATTGCATAAAACCAATAAAGATTTCCATAAACAACCAAGAGACAACCCAGGTTGCGCCAATGCATATTCTAATGTTCTGTAGCAACCTCTAATGGTGGAAATAAGATGAATAACATTGGCATTCATTTGAATACGAAAGACTTTTCTTTCTTTATGGAGCATAATAATAGAATACCCAAATGGACCCCGTAGAACAATTTTTTTCATTCCTTATTTTCTCTCTTGTACTAGTAAATGTGAAATAAATGTATAATGTGTGTTAAATAATCATAGTTATTAAGCCATTATTGATAAAGTTTTATTGACAGAACTTACCAAACCTCATGCATTTTTCTCCAATGAACATGCAGGGAGCAACTGTGATTTAGAATATAAAGCTATGGGGTGGATCAGCTGATCCTTCCATCCTGAACTGTGGCAAGGGTATGGTCTTAGAACGAAGAGTAAAAAGAGTACAAACTACTGTTTTCAAGGAGAAGGGGCAGTGTGCAGAATTTATTTTTATTTTTCCTTAACAAATGAGTTCCTAGTTTTTCTTAAGCTCTTAGAACTTCAAGACTTCTAAGTTCAAGCCTCTAGTTTTCAGAATGTAGTAGAAGTTACTCTACTGCTATTCTGAAATAGAAGTAGCCTTTTTCAACGTGCTAATTTTTTTTAAGTAGTTCCATTTCCAAAACAGTAGTTTCTTAACATTGTTTCTAAAAAATTTGAAAATTATTATTACATTAAAAGCTATAGACTACATCAATTTTAACTTATTATTTTGTAAAAAAAATACAAACTAAGCAGCAATAGTTACAAGAATAGTACAATGACTTGCAGTATACCTTCCCCTTAGAAGGTATAGCTTGGTGACAATTCACATTTTCTCCATTACTTTCCCTTTTCCTCACTCTAATAAAAACAATAATTATTGTTACTGTTCTTGCTGCTGAACAGTTTGAGAGTAAGATGCATACATGATGCTCTATTCCTAAATACTTCAGTATTATCTTCTGAGAATAAGGACTGTCTTTCATAGAGCCATGGAACAATTACCAATTTTAGAAAATTAAAATTTCGCTGTGACTATCTTTGATTTTAAGAACTTAAACACAGTAGTGTTGTAAAACCCGCTGTAGGTAGAAATACTTTTCCTTAATCATAAAGAGTCCTTTGTGACCCCTCACTCCAAGGAACAAAACAAAGTAAATAAAAGCTTCAAGAGGTCAAAGATGTGTCTTCTTTATCACAGGTGCCCTGGCACTTGGTATACTCAGGACACATGTGGACAATGTTTCCTGATTTCAAAACTTATTCTTCAGATAATAGTCAATGATTATTAAGTGTCTTATGTAGCTAATACTGTATATGAAGCTATTCTTGACTTCGTTTAATGTCAATAAGGTTGCTATGATCCATGTATTTGGGATCATGACATATTTTAAGGGATTATACTGAACTTTTTTTCTTTATAGATAACCCTCAAATATTAATCAAATTCTTGGGCTATTTCAAAATATGCTTGGCATGTGTGCCATCGATTTAGATTTTAACACCCAGGGGTAACATCCAATGATAAGGTGGTTAAAATTTTAGGATGATTAACGGATCATTAAATAATGTTATCCTTTTATCTCCCCCATTGCAAAAAAAAAAAGGAAGGAAAGAAAAAGAAAAATCTTTCAAAAGAAAATCAAGTCTCTCCAAACTGACCTCTATTAAAATTAATTTTTTAATAACTGCTTGGTTTTATCACTACTTCCCCAAATGCTAATTAATTCTAACTCTAAACTATGTAATTATAATACTTCTGCTGAAATACAAATTATCTGGTGCCCCTGGGGTGAACACGTTAGAATATATTTCATGTTCCGTTCAACAGAGGAAAATGCATTATTTCCTAGACCACGGGAACAGGCTCTCTGGCTCCCCTCCCCCATGCATTTGCAGTTCCTGTTTCTTCCTCTTTAGTGGCAAGACGGAAGCAGAGTTGACAGTTGGCATCCAGTCAGTTTAATGCCTCTCTCCACGGGGCTGTGAGAAACGGTGGCATGCCAGGTTATTTTTGGCCAGGCACTGCAGCACACAGCGCCTTCAGGAGCCTTCATTTAGGCAGTGGCCTAAGTGGCAGCCGATGTACCTGCAGAATGTGAATTGACGTTGCCATGGAAATAGAACAACTCTTCCTGGTTCTGTCAAAATCCATCTCTATCTGCAACCAGGCAGGGGTCAGAAAGGAAAGAAACATCAGTGCCAGGGAGAAAATTCGAGAAGGGAGGGATTCTGCAGTGCCCTACAGGGTTGGAGAAATTCGATTGGCTTTTTCTGCTTACAGATTCATACACATTATTATGTTTCAAATCCAAATTTCCTTTTTTTTTTCATTAGACAGACAGTAGCAAATCCAGGCATATATGTTTTTTCTTCTGGAACCCAAAGCCAGTCTTTGCAGCACGGCCACGTAACATTTTTAGGGTCTCCATCTTCTTGGCTGTCACATGAGGCTGACCCAGATGATCTGAGCCCTCCTGTTCTAATATTTCTAGATGACGTCTAACACTCTGCTTTCAGTCTTAATATATATTGGCCCATTCTACCCGGAACTTGAACAAAAATGTCAAAACAGGACTGTGCTTGCAGTACGAACAAATAAATAGGAGCCACAAGAGGAACCCAAGCGACTCCTTGCTGCGCCCCTCTCTGGGATGTGGTTCTGTGGTGTTGCGGGTGTCGCTAACTCTGGAGACAGCAGGAGGAGGTGAGAGGCCCACCATCCACAGTGGACAGGGGCCTGGCCTCCACGCTCTTGTCCCTGGGAATTGGTTGCCACTGCCTGCTCCTGGATTAGGCCTGGGTTTGGCCCAGTGGTCTCACTTTAGTCACCTGTTTGGCCCTGCACGTGGCTCTGAGTGTGAGCTCCAGCCCTAATGCCAGCCCCTGGACCCCGTGCTCTGCTGGTCCCTTCAGACCGTTGGTTCACAGAGATATTGATGCTGAATGCAGAGGGAGGGCAGACCCAGGGCCCAGTGATACAGGGCACCTAGGGGGGGACGTGAAACTTTGATGATGGGTGTTACTGGATACAGCACGAACAGCCAATGTCTCGATTCGATAGGAATCTAGGTGTGCATCTAATAGACCTGCAGCAGGAGGGCATCGCCCTTGAGTTCTGATCATTTGCAAGAGACCCTAAAGGACTGGGACGTGTCCCGCTCGCAGGATGAGGCACAAGCTCAGTCAACTGCTGACCTGTGACAGCCAATCCGTCAAAGAGCCTCCCAGACCACCTTGCACATATTTTCAGTGAGCATTTGCCCTTATATACATATATTCACCACCTAAAATGCCTTCGAGATTTTACTTCATTGAATTTTAGGAAGAAAATCTGTCCAACATGAAATAGTCGTTAGTCACTTAACGACAGGATATGTTCTGAGAAATGCATCCTTAGGCAGTTTCATCATATAAACGTCCTAGAGTGTACGTTCACAAACCTGGATGGTACAGCCTACTGTGCACCTAGGCTGTGCGGTGCAGCCTGTGGCTCCAAGGCTACAAACCTGCACAGCATGTTACTGTACTGAATGCTGCAGGTGACTGTAACACAATGGTAAGTATTTGTATATCTATACATATCTAAACATAGAAAAGGTGCGGTAAAAATATGGTATTATAATCTTATGAGACCACCATCATATGTGTGGTCTATTGTTGACCGAAATGTTATTATGCAGTGCATGACTGCATTTATGAATCTGGTAATTCAAAAAGAAAGTCCAGATAGCCCTTTATTTTACTCTTCATAGATGTGTGTGTGCATATATATATATATATATATATATATACACACACACACACACACATATATGTCTACATGTAGTTTTACATGTCAACCTTGCTAGGCTATAGTACTCAGTAATTTAACCAAACACTAATCTAGGTATTGCTGTGAAGGTACTTTGTAGATACAGTTAACATCCACAACCAGCTGACTTCATGTAAAGGAGATTTTCCTGGATTGTATAGGTTGGCTTCATCCAGCCAGCTGAAGGCCTTCAGAGTGAAAAATGAGTGTCATGGTGTGAATATTTATGTCTACCCAAAATTCATATGTGGAAATCCTTACCCCGCCCCAGAGGGTGGTTTACGAGGTGGGGATTTTGGGAGGTGATTAGGCCATCAGGGCAAAGCCCTCATGAATAGGAGTAGTGCCCTCTTAGAAGATGCCCCAGAGAGAGCCCTTGCCCATTCAGCCATCTGAGGACACAGCCAGCGGGAGCCTTCTATGAACCAGGAAGTGGGTCCTCACCAGATACAGAATTCGCTGGCACCTTGATCTTGAACTTCCCAGCCTTCAGAACTGCAAGAAATAAATTTCTGTTGTTTATAAGCCACCCAGTTTATGGTATTTTGCTATAGCAGCTGGAGTGGACTAAGGCACCCAGAGAAGAAAAAGTTCCAACTCAAGATGGTAATATAGAAATCCTTCCTGAGCTTCCAGCCTTTTGACCTGCTCTGAAGATTCCAGACTTGCTAGTGCCACAATTGTGTGAACCAATTCCTTATAATCAGTATCTCTCTTTCTCTTTTTCCCTCATACTCTCTCTCTCCCTCTTTCTCTTTCACTCTCTCTGTGTGTGTGTGTGTGTGTGTGTGTGTGTATAAATATGTGTGTGTGCATATTGTATCTCCATCCTGTTGGTTCTAGGTAACTTAAGTTAGATCACAAAACACATGACTTGCCTTCTTTCATAATTCTAGACCTCCAGATTTGTAGCTTCTGCCTCCTAATGTAAGTAAGTACCTATTTCAGATCTTGAATCTATTAGAAGACATTTCACTACTCTATGTTTCCTTAGTGGCATCATTTATTTTCCTAAATTGTGCCTGAAGTAGATTCGTTTTCAATACAGGAATACATTTCTACAGGAATAAATACTGTGAGTCATAAACCTACAAACTTGAAGGTGGATTTTGGTGATATACTTAAATGCCTGCATCATGAGGCACACAGGTCAGTAGCTCTACCTTACTTTAAATAACCTCCTTCTTCAAGAGAAAGTAATTCTCCGTAATAATTATAGCAAATCAAATAGGAGGGGCAAGATTAAATACAATGCCACTATGTTCTAGAAAATATGTTTTCATGAAAGTCTTTCAAAATCAAAGATTGCTGTGAACAATTTAAATGCATTAAATATTTTTATATTTTCATAGGTTATTGAGGAAGATAAAGAACAAAACACCAACATTAAAGAATGGGTAAAAAATATATATATATAGTGTGTATATAAGGCATTGGGAATAATCATATTTGAGTTAGCACATGAGAACTGAGCTTAAATGGGCCTTTGCTTAAAATATCATATGCACCCCATAAATATGAACAAATGTTATGATCAGTAAAAAATTAAAAAAATAGACTCTAATAGACTTTAATAGATTAAAATAGGATTTCAAGTGGCTGAAAAGAGAACTTCTCTTTCTGTGTTTTTACAATCATCCCACAATCCCTATTATATGTAGAAGAACCATTCTCAACAAGAAGCAATTTTGCCCTTCAGAGAACATTTGGTAATACCTGGAGACGATCCTCCTTGTCACAGCTGGGGGTGAGACGGTGGTATTACTAACATCTAGTGGGCAGAGGCCAGGGATACTGCCACATAGCTTAAAATGCTCAGGACATTTCGTTTGGACCTACACCCACTAGTTGGATTGTTGTATCACATGGTAGTTCTATTTTAATTTTTTTGAGGAACTTCCATCCTATTTTCTGTCATGGTTGTACTGATTTACATTCCCAACAACAAGGGTTCCTTTTCTCCACATCCTAACCAACACTTGTTGTCTTTTGTCTTTGTGATACTAGTTATTCTAGCTGGAGCGAGACATCATCTCATTATGGTTTTGATTTGCGTTTCCCTGATGATTAGTGACGTTGAGCATTTTTTCGTATATCTATTGGCCATTTGTATGTCTTCCTTTGCAAAATGTCTACTAAACTTTCTTGCCCATTTTTCAATCAGATTATTTGGGGTTTTTTGCTGTTGAGTTGTTTGAGTTCCTTATATCTTCTAGATATTAATGCCTCAAATACCATATGTTCTCATTCATATGCAGACTTATCTCATAGAAATAGTGAACAGAACAGTGGTTACCAGAGACTTGGGAAGGTAAGGGGAGGGGGGAGGAGGGGAGGGTCACCAGGTACAAAGTTACAGGTAGAAAGTAAGAATACGTGCTGTTGGCCTGTTGCACAATAGGGTGACTACAGTCAACAATGAGGTATTGCAGATCTCAGAGAGGCTGGAAGAGAGGATTTTGTATGCTCCCAACACAAAGAAATAATAAATGGTTGAGGTGACGAATATGTTAATTCCCTGATTTGATCATTACACAATGTATACATGTACCAAAGCATCACACTGTACCCCATAAAAATGTACAATTATTATGTGTCCATTAAAAAAAATTAAACATGAATATTGTAGGAAATAACATAATAACAATGAAGAAGAAAAATAATAATAAGATCACTAACTTACCACCCTAAGATAACTACTATTGACATTTTGGTGCCTACTCCTAGAAAGGGTTCATTGCCTGCTTTATGTATTTTTAATATTTCATCATATTACAGAAAGTGCTTTGTAAACTTTTTTCACTGACCATTATATTATAAACTCTTATCCATATAAATAAACATATTTCTGTGACTATGAAAAAATTAAAATTGAAAACAAAATTAAAAGAAAAATTTTAAATGAAAAAGATAGCTGGCCTCTGCCCCCCAGAACAACGAATGCCAACGTGCTGAAGTTGAGAAACACTACTGCAGAACAAAGCTAGGCATAAAACATGTGTTTCCCGCTGGTATGTGCCATATTAAACTAAAGAGAGGGGCAGAACTCTGTATTAAAGCAAGGGCAGTATCAGGCAGTTAGCAGATAGAAAGCTAGCACAAACTCAGAGTAAAATGGCACATCGTCCTCTTTAGAAGAGCTAAGCAAACAAAGCCCATTTCAGCTCAGTTATCATGTGCTAACACAAATCAACAGGAAAGGATAATAGCAATGCAATTTGTTCCACTTGATTATAGTTCATTTTGCTCAACAGGGAAGTCAGATTTGATGTTCATGATCATGATCATCAAGCACAAATCCTACAAAATGTATTTAATAAAAATGCAATGTATTTTTAAATGCCTTCATTAATTTGATTTTCCCCCTTTTAAAATAATAAATTTTGATAACTAAATCTAAGTCATGTTATCTCCTTGGGCTGCGGTCCCTCAGTTTTAAAGCAGAAGAATTCTATTTGGGAATCCTGTTTAAACTGGAGTTCATGAGCCCTTGCTGATGTACAACAAACACTTTCCCTTGAAAGGGAAACAGAATTGGCCACCTGATATCTACGGTCAGTCAGGAGCAAAAAAACCTTCACTTTAAGAAGTTACCAAATCTCTATATCTAAAGGAGATTTGGTCAAGAGTTTGCAGGCTTCAGACGCCAAAAGTTGGACGTGGAAACACGGGTCTGACCCTCCCTCTCCATTCTCAACCCAATTGACACTGTGGTGCCATCTTGGTCCCAGAGCTGAAAGTGGTCTGGTACTCGGGGTTGGGAGGGTGGAAGCAAAGTATGATTGTCACATCAGCGTGATGTCAGTGAGTCAACAACACGGTAACATTCGACGTGCTGAAGAGTGAGTAAACTGTTGGTTTCATGTTTAAATTGCACATAGTGCAAAGAGCTCTCAACCAGGGATAAAGAGAACAGGACTGTGATGAAGGATTTGCATGTATTAAGTTTACTGACCTTGGAGAAGTCAAGTCACTCTTCTGACTGAGTTTCCTAATGAGTTAATGCTTACAGACACCCAAATACTTTATAAGCTTAAAAATGCATACTTTCTAATTAATCAAAGAATAGATCTCAAGAACTTCTCGAATGAATGTGTGAGCTTGACTTGATGAAGGGAATTTGGTTTACAATTTAAAAATGCCAGGATTTACCATTTAAAAAACCTTGTTATTGTCAGTTTGGGTCCCTAAGAAAATTTAGGTCATGAGTGATGAAAAGTTAGAATTTTCATGAAAAAATTATTTGAAATTTTTAATCTGTCATTTTCTAATATAATTGCACATAAAAATCTAAAATTTGAAAAAGTAACAAAGCGATATTCCAAAACCTTTATTGTTAGCTAATGGGAGAACACCACATAAGGATTGTTTTTCTTTTTTCCCATTTCCATGTTTTTATTTCTTAACTTGTCACCCAATTTTACTTCAGCTATACTAATGCACAGAAGTCGCATAATTATTTGTAGAGTGATGGAGTCTTTCTCCTTTATTTTTTTTTTTTGCTTTGCTTGATAAAGGAATTTAAAATATTAGATTTTTTGTAAAGATTGAATAATGGAAACAGTTGTATTACATACAATCTTAAGTGCTTATACACATATATGTACATTTTACCCAGGACTAAGGTTTTCAGCACCTCTGTGTTGCCATGGACAACAACGATTGCAGACTCTTGGTACACAATATGTCAGCTAAACATAGACTCTGGACTAGTAAACTAATTATTATTTTTTTTCTTTTGCTTAGGTTTTCTGGTGAAGGGTGGCTTATTAGACTCAGGGAAAGCTTTTTATAAAATGAGTGAAAGGTAAATTTTTATAGGAAATGCATTATTAAAAAATTCACCTGAGAAGTTCAAGAACATTATTTTTAATTCACATGACATGTACACCAGTAATATGCTAGAGAGATCTCAGGAAAGCTCCTCATCATTTTAAAAATATGCACGTTCATACGTCCTGTCCCCAGCTCTCAGTGTACCTGCCCTTGCTTACGGACATGGCCAAGGTTCTGCTTTTTTCTTCTCTGGCACCCAGCACCCCTCATGGTCCCACAGGTGCTTCATGGACACCCCCACACCGCAGGCTGGTGGGCAGGGACCATGTCACTGTTTTCCACCCCTGGGACCCTGGGCCTGGCATAGTCTTTGATTCAGAGAGGCTGCTCAGTGAGCTTGCTTAGGGCAGGGGTGAGGGCAGAACTGAGTGATCCCACCAGGGAATCCCAGCCCAGAACTCTCAGGGCAGCCTAAGGGAAGGACGTGAGGCAGGAGGAAAGGTTCGCTCCGATCCCTGAGCCATTGCCATCAGAGATGGGTGGCGTGCAACACCTTTCTGCTGTGGGAAAGAAGCCATGTTGTGGCCTGTGTTCCATTAAACTAGAAATGAATAAGGAGTGATATTTGCAATGCTCTGCCCAACCGTCCAGCTTGGTGGCACGTTGAACACGAGTCACTTGGGAAGCATGCACAGCGGGTCCAGGGACACGCAGCCACGAGGGGCAGAGCTGGGGTCTGCCCACCCTCTCAGATTCCAAAGCCCCATCATTTAAACAGCTGTAATCTGTTCAAAGTAAACATCTTCAAAAGACTTGAAAGTTTTTACTGTCTGCCTTAATGCACACTTCTTTTATGCTCTCGTTACTGCTTAAGAAAAGGGTCATTTAAACTAAGTGGTCTAAATCAATGTTGTGTTTTTAATACTTTATAGAAAAGAGGTTGTTTTAAATACTTTACATAAAGAAGTTCCTTTAGAATTCATGCAAGTGGGGAAAACCAAAAATTAACCATGAAGCAGAAATACTAATAAGTATCAGATAAGATAGCTGCTGATTTCAAGTTAAAAAACAACAAAAAAAGATTAGTTTCATCCCTCATTCCAAACTGATTTCCCTGAACTAATTTGTGACAGAAATCACTCTGGCTCTATTCTAGATGCTTGAGATGCCTCCCCGAATGAGCAGACAACGTGCATGCTCTTGGCAGGTGGGAGACAGGCAACGAACGACACATGAATAAGCAAACATATAATGTGTTCAGTGGTAATGAAAGTTACAGAGAAAAATCAAAGGAAAGGTGATAAGAAATGTTGCATGCAGGTCACAGTTTTAGAGACAGTGTTTAGACAGGACGTACCGAGGGCACATGAAGCTCAGCACAGCAGACCAAAGAAGAAAGCAGGGAGAGGAGGTCGTGGGTGACGGGGGTGTGCTACTGGTACGCAGAGGGGAGGCCATCCCGATGAGGTGACCTCAGAGCAGAGACCAAAGGAGAGAACAACAGAGCCTGAGGTTCCCGGGGGGAGAACGTTCCTGGCACAGATACCTAAAAATGGAGTGCCATGGCCCTGGGGCAGGAGAGCGTGCGGTGTGTTTGGAAACACCCAGAAGGCTTTGTGGCCAGGGCTGCGTGTGTGCCGGGGCACCCTGCAGGGCCCTGGGGACCATCACAGGAGCCTCGGTGAATGGCGTCACAGTCACCTGGAAGCCTGGACGTGCGTGCGTGTTAAAAGTAAATCATTTATTAATAATTTGACTTTACAAGTTCGATGGAAAGGTATCTCCCTTGTGGCTGGTCAGCAAGAGCAGGGAAGCTGAGTAAAAACAGACTCTGGGGGACCTAGGATTGTCTCAGGATATTGTAAGCACAATAAATGGTGCTCATTGTCTTGGCTTCATAACGATCAAAACTACTCCCACCTCCTGCCCATGACTAGTTCCACGCACATGTGAACACTCGGAAGAATAACTTTCCTCTTACTGTGCTACACACTCACAGATATGCCATATTTTAAATATTCCAAAACTTGGTTAAAAATTGATTCTTTCTCTAGTTTCATAATTAAAGATCTGAAGCACAAAGCTAACCCGACATGCGAGCATTGTTAAAGGACATGAATCTGCTCTCTCCGTGTCTCCCTTTGTTGGTCCATCTGTCCGTCTGTCCGTCCATTCGTCTCTTTCCCCCTCCACCTAGGCTTGAAAATAAAGCTGTAGGACCTGCTTAGGTGATTAGTGCATGCCATTACTCTCACTCTTCCAGCTGCTTAAAAGTCACCTTCTTCAACTGGGTTCCCCAAAATGAATCCTTTCAATTGTTTTTAACAAATCTTTTGTTACAGATGCATTGCAAGTATGGTCTTGCTTTAAAGCGCTTCCATATTTTAGAATTTCCTTGAGTGACTTAGCATCTACTTTACTCCTATGGAAGATTAGAAGCTTATAAAATAGAAAGTAAAAGCTGAATACCATCGCTCTGTCTTAAAAGTCAAAATTTAAACAGGCAACCATATGTTTTTTTTATCCGCTGAAATTAGGATATTCCCAAGTTCTAGGATGTGAAATTTTTTTATGAAAATTGACTTTTCTAACTAGAATAGAAAATTTGACCCCAGGTGGCAAAATCAATTCAGATTCCTTCTGACATTTTCTAACCTTGGAATTTCTCTAGGAGTAAAGCACTTGTATAAAGATTATATTCTTGGATATTAATTATTTCGAATAGTTTCCACAGGGAAAAAAGTAAATGTCATTTGTGACAGTTCAGAAGAAAGGCAAGGTTTTACTTCCTCTTATATGGATGTAAGAAAAGAAAGAGGAAATTCGACTAGAAAATGTGTACGTCTCCATGGTAGCTGGAGTGAGCCTTCCCGCGCCATGAGAGGACTTGAGAGCCCTGTGTCCCCACGTGTGTGAATCCGGGTACCCCGCGGGCACGGCCCAGAGCGCTCATTTCACTCCTCAGGGTGGCGGCATTTACATCGAGTGTTCGTTTTTATGAACGTATTTCCATGAGCTGCTGCCTTGAACAACATTCTTTTCATCTGAAGAGCATTTATCTTGCTTGCCGTCCAGGACAATGATATAGGAGTGATATTTTTAATTTATCTATCATATTATTTGAAATGTTTATATAAGGTAATTACACCAAATAATTTTCTGTATTACTTATTTAATTTTATCTATTATTTATTATCCTCTGATGTAGAAATAGTGTATAAAATGATATCAAATCATGGGTGGTCAAAATACTGTCTCCCAACATCACCTCGTAACATTTTAATTTGATCTCTGAGCTTCTGCGGAGTCATTGGCAGAGGATAAGAAAAATAAAAAATTTGAGTTTGGGAGAAGAGGATGGACTCTTGTGATGGACAAGCCTGGGTTGGACTCTGTTCCCCCAGAAATGGTCAGGACTAAGAGTGCCACCTTTGATACCAAGTCACTAGGTTTTCATGCTGGTCAGATACCCACTTCCTATATAACCTGCATATCTACTTACATTCTCTGCTCCCAGTTATGCTCATTCCCAAAATGGATACAATGATATTCCCCATCTTAAAGGTCTGGGGGAGAATTAAATCAGGTTTAGAACAGAGCTTTATACAGAGTAAGCAATAAACACACAATGTTCCTTTTCTCCTTGTTACCACACATAAATCCCTAGACTTACATCTTCATCCATAAAGTCAGGCGAAAATACAAATGAGTAAGGGTGCAGTTTACATGTGATAGCGTGTGTTGGGTTCTCGGCAAATGCCTGCTACATTGTATCTCAGCAAGCATTCCTGTCCTTCTAACTTTCATTCTGCAGTTACGAATCAGGACGTGAGATTTATGATGTTTGATGGACTTAAAAAATAAATTATCAGCGTCATTAATACTGTGGAAACTCAATTAACTTTAGATAGGAGAATATATTTTTCAAAAATGTATTCATCTCATTTCTTAAGGCACATTAGATACACAGCAGGCGCCGTGCTGGGTGCAGAGGGGACGGGGATGGATGAGAGCCAGTCCTTGCCCTGAGAAAGTCTAGTGGGAATGACGGACAAATAAATACCTAGTATGCTAAAGGTCGTTGTCTGTGATACTAGAGGGAGATGCAGCAGGTGCTGGGAGAACCCAAGCAGGTGACTAACTGGGTCTGCGACAGTGAGGGAAGACGCCCACACCAGGGAACCCATCACACTGAAAGTATTCAGAGCAGGACTTTTTCTCCCTACAAGATCAACGTGGATTATGATGCTTTGGAGGAAAATTGTCTACCTGGTTGAGAGAACTCCTAGGCAAGAAGCTAAGAGGTGAGTGGTGTGGCCAACTCTCAAGACAACTGAGGCAGCCCCCACACACACATCCTCCGCAGTGTGGTGGCTTCACACCGTAGCTCCTGACAACACATCTCAGGCCATTGATAAGTGTATTGTAAATGTTCCACACTCAGACAGCCAAGCGAAGGGAAAACAGTGAAAGTGGAGTAGCCTGTCCTACTTTGTTGACTGAGAAAAAGCAGAGACTGATTCCCGGGGAAGCTGACCAGGATGCTGCTGTGAGCTGAATTATGATGTTCTTCAAACTCGTATATTCGAGTCCTAATGCCCAGTACCGCAGAATGTGACTTCATTTGGGGACAGGGGCTTTATACAGGTTATGTTAAACCCTCTAAGATCCAAAGATTTCCCAATACCGCACCAACTGATTTTTAAAACCAAAGTTGACCACCAGATTCTAATCTAATTCAGAGTAAGGAGTTGATCTTCTTCATTTTTGTAAGGATACGATATAATGGCTGCCACAAAAATACAGTTTTGGAACAAGTAAGGAAGGCATAGAGAATTTCCGTAATGATTTCTGAACTTGATTAAAAAATATAAAATTTAACAAAACAAGTCTGGGTGATGGCTGTGGAGCCCGGAGGCATGGTGCTCCCTCACGCGTGCCCAGGCCAGCACCGTCTCACGGCCACAAGCCCCTTCATCAGTGCTCGTGGAATTTCAAAACAGTCAACACATGCCAACGGTTTGGACGAAAGGTCAAGGTATTTCCTGCTCCCATTTTAGATGTTAATCTCCAGCTATATGGTGTGAGAAATAGCTGTTGCTTTCCATGGTTTTCCAGAAGAACTTTCTCCCTGGGCCACAGTGACGCCCATAGAAGTCTCTTAGCATTGGACGGTTGAACAATCTAGTATCTAACAACTTATCAAACCCTCTTTTCACTGAACAAAGCTCCTGGAAGCCTATTGAAATATCATGTCTACTCAGCAAAATTTATTCAGTATCTATTGAGGAAGGGAGGTAGGTGGAGTGAGAGAGACAGAGAGAGACAGAGAGAGACAGAGAAAGAGAAAGAAGAGAGGGAGAGAGAGGGAGGGAACAGATTAATGTATTGATTCATGTCATGGACTATTATTGCCTTCTACTCTTGAAAACATATCCAGACATGAATAGTACTTTTGAGAAACTAAACTGAGAAAACTACAATTGTTCTTTTACTTGTGACATCTAACCTCACAAAAAGAAATTAATGGAAGAGAATGTTACCTTTTATGGGTTGAATTGTGTCCTGTCCCCATTCCCTGCCAAACTTTGTATGTTGGAGTCCTAATTCCCAGTATCTCGGCCCTTATTTGGAAATAGGGTTGTCATAGATGTAACGAGATAAAATCGCACTGGAGTGGGGTGGGTCCCTAATCCAATATGCCTGACATCCTTGTGAAAAGGGGACGTTTGGACACAGAGACAGACACGCACAGGGAGAAGCCAGGTGAAGATGAGCGCCAGAGACTGGGGTGATGCTTCTACAAGTCAGTGAACACCACAGGCTCCCAGAAAGCCACCAGATGTTGGGAGAGGCCTGGAACAGAGTCTCCCTCACACCTCAGAAGGAACCTTGATCTCAGAATTCTGGCCTCCAAAACAGTGAGAGATAAATTTCTACTGTTTGTTGTACTTTGTCACAGCAGCCCTGACAAGCTAATACAAGACTCAAGCAGCTTTATGGTAGATGGAACAGTCCTCTTCCTTCCACACGGCTCCGTAGGTCCCTGGAGTGGGGCACCGGTGGCATTCTTAGACAGAGTGCTCAGTAATGCTACCTGGTAGGTGAGTGGGAGAGTTACCGAGGAAGGGAACGAAGGAAGGGATGGGTGGCGGGTCTGTCTGACACACAGGCAGAGCAGGAGCCAGCCCGCTGGGCAAAGGACTTCTGGACAGTTAAATAATGTTGGGCAACCTCTTCACCCTCCATCACTCACTCCTGAGAGCCCTTCCGTCTTCTCCACTGAGATGCCACATGTTGGATAAAGAGACGGGGTTTTAGTGCTCCTTCATTTCCAGTTGAGAGAGATACTAGGATCCTTATTGATCCAAAGGCAACCACAAGGAATGGCTGCATAGTGGGGCATTAAATGCATCAGGATCACTCGGTCGATCCGGTGTTTTGGCTTCAACGAAAATGTGCCCCTTCTCCAAGTATTTTCCTTGTTATAACAAGCACAAAACTGTAAAATGTCCAAGTTTTAAATTGTTCTTTGGAAATATGTCATCTTTCAAAAACAACTCTAATTTGTCTGTTTTGGTGCTAGGTAGACTTTGGCCCAGAACTCAAAGAGAGCAATTCTTAAGCATGAAATCAAAATTTGCTTTGATACTGTGCTTACTTTCTGTGTTTCCTGTCCTGTGAATTCTGGAGTAATGCTCTTATTTTATTTTATTTTTCTGTTTTATTTTTTCTCGAAGTGTGGTCTTCAGGCCACCTGCTATTAAAATCATCAGGGCTGTTGTTTCCAAATTGGATCTTATGGGCAGAATTGCTAAATGAGACTGGGGGGGTAGGGCGCAGGGAGGGAGCGCAGGGCAGGGGAAAAGGGAGAAGAACAGGACAGGGATCTGCACCCACATTTCCTATTCAGGTGGCTCATAGGCGAGGAAGGTCGAGATCTGTTCCTCTGGGTTCTGTATTTCTTACGCAAGGCCAAGTAGTAGAGATGAAGATAGCATTACGGTAAATCATAAACCGAAGAGAAAGATTTGTCCTTTATAAGGTGACATGAAATCCAGACACGGTCTTTTTATAGTTCAGGATTCGGGACTAGGCAGGAACCTCACTGATCACAGCCCAGTGGTTGTTGAAGGAGGCCCCACATTTTCCAGAGAAGGTTTAGGGATCTCTGCGCAAGACCACGCAGCCGGGGAGGCTAAGGGGGCCCCAGAGCACCTATGAGATTATCTCTTAGAAATCTGGGATTTCAAAGGAGATTTTATTTGAGAAAAGGATTTTATTTCTTAAAAATAGGCCTGAAAGACTACAACCATTTTTAAATAAAACAAATAGAATCAGCAAGATGGAATACGGCTAAAATCACCTATTAGTTGTTAGAGCTGGAGCAAGGACTCTGCTTTCTTTCCTGTGTGCCTCTGTCTTCATGGGATGAGAAAGGATGTTGTAATGTGTCAGTTGAAAACAAAAAACTATTTTTGAGATTTTTGAGACAGGAAAATATGTCACAGGTATCCACATTTAGATTAAGGCATTCTCTCCATATGTAGATACAACCCAGAACATTCCTGGTGTGTCTCCTTTTAGCTAATGGCTTATTAATACAAAATCATTTGTCTATTTATTCACAAATATGTTTATGTTTCTGTTTTTTCTCCAGGTGCTATGGAAAAAATATGGCAAAAAAAACACTCTTTATGCTCATAGTACTATCATTTTATTAATAATATAGATAACTTTTGGCAAAGGTTTTTATATTAAGTAGCATTACGCATTTGGGAATGCTTTATTTTTATGTATGAGCTGTGTTCAATGTCCTGATTAGAATTCGTGAGCTCTTAACGAATATTGACTAATTATCAGCTGTCATACTTATGGGCTGTTCCTCCTGCGTTTGATGTCTGCTCACCTCCCCTTCATGTGCACAACTGAAATGTAGAAAACAGAACACTCTCTATTCATTAATGCATTCACTAAACATTAATTAGGGTCCATCTGGGTTCTCAAGAAGGTGAAGTACAGATCAAACAATTCCTCTAAGAAGCCTCCATTGATTTTCCAGACAGAACCAATTCCTCTCTCCCCTACCCCCACAGGACTCAGAGATTCTATTTTCACACACAGCATAATCTTCTTTCTGTCGATATTAATTACCCACTTCCACGACCCACCACCCTCCTCCCCACACTGTGAGTCTCTGGAAGATGAGAACCGGGTTTTATTTTGTTCGTGTGTTCTAACGTTACTAAGCATGGCTTTCGTTCTTCCAGACGTATGACACTTGGTAAAGGACGCAACAAACAAGAATTTCTAGGAAATTTTAAGAGCTCTAAAAATGCAAATCAGAAAAAGATTGGTAATAAACATTTACAAAGAGAAACCGTCTGCTCTGCTGCTCAGGCTACCACCTCCTGCATCTCTTTAGCTTTGTGTCCAGATGCCCTAAAAGGGCCGGCCAGCCCTCCTGCACCACCCGACCCCTCTCGGATCTACTGCAACCTGCTTTAGCCTCATGACTCCACCAACAAATACTGAGTCAACCAACTAACCACCGAGAGAAAATATTTTATTAACAAAAATCACATTTTTAAAACATTTTTTGTTTGTTTGCTTTTAGAGACTGGGCCTCGCTATGTTGCCCAGACTGGTCTTGCACTCCTGGGCTCAAGCGACCCTCCTGCCTCAGCCTCCCAAGTAGCTGGGCTACAGAGACATATTAAAAGACTAAACTTTATAAATGAAACAAAAAAAGTGCTAGAAGAAAGTCCAGTTGCATATCAATATAATCTCGATACAGGGGAGGCCTTTACAGACCTTTATTATTTTTATTTTTGTTTGTCTGTTTTCCACATGCTAAAGAAATAATGTGAAAATTTTCAATAAGGAAAAAGTAATTCACATTATTACAATTTAACTATCCTTGAAGTTTCTGCAAGGGAGCCTATTTCAATACCTACTTTATGACAGCCTTTAATAACAGACTACATTTAAACATTCCTTTGAAATAAGACCCATGTGGATGGTGAGTTTACACATTTAAAAAAGTACATGCTAATAAGTATCAGAAAATACACATTCTCGATATGCAAGAATAAACCGCAAAGCTTAAATTCAAGTATTTTAAGAACAGAATCATGCTCCAACTCTCTTCACAAATTGTTGTCTATACCATTTTTTTTTTTTTGGTTTAGTTTACTTCATAAATTGAAAGATATTTTCCACCTAATGAAATGAATAGTGGCCTTTCATGGAGATGAAATTTTAAAAAATGCTAAATATGTTATATATGTGTATGTATATATAAAATTATACATAAATGCATGTAAGTGCATAAATAGATATAAGACCTAAATCTAACTTTTTAAGAGTTATGATGTTATTAAATCTGTTAAAATGGGCTTTAATAAATGAAACAGTAAGATTATACTTAAGGCATGCTTTAAGACTATTAACTATTGGTTAATAATCTTAAGACTATTGGTTAATAGTCTCAAAGCATGTCTCTTAAATCACAAGGAACCCTTTAGGAATAACTTTGTAGCTCTGATGCTCAAAATAATGTCATCTGCGTAGATCACTAGCTGGAAACTGAGATGGAGCCAAGCAGGTTACACAAAAGAAAGCAGGGAAGTCAGCATGGGAACTCAAGGTTTTAACAAGGAAACCTCTTTTCTGAAAGCACATGGCATTTTTATTACACTTCTTCTTCACTGAGACCATCTGTCTATGTGTTGTCTAATGGACTAACAGATTTATACTTGATTATTAAAAATATGTATAATGTTTCAAAAAATAAACATTTAATACCAAAAAGGAAACTTAAATGCTATTTATATTTATAGACATGGTTGGAAATGACCTATTCAACATGAATTTGAAGCTGTAATAAGAGAAAAATTTTAGGGTTAAGGATGTCACAAGGAATTCATTTGGAGGCCCAGTGTCTACCACCAAGTGTTGTGGAAGTTAGATCAACGGTTTTCAAATTGTGCTCATTGTTCATCGTCATGGACTGAAAGTTTGTTTCCCCTCAAAATGCATATGCGGAAATCCTAACCCCTCATGCGATGGCATTAGGAGGTGGGGCTTTTGGAAGGTGATTAGGTCATGAGGGTGGAGCCCTCAAGACTTGGATTAGTGCCCTTATGAAGAGACAGGACAGCATGTTTCCCACTCCCCCCGCCCGCCCCTCTCTCTCTGCTCTTTGCCATGTGACCATACAATGAGAAAACTGCTGTCTGAAAACCAGGAAGTGAGGTCTCAGCAGATAAAAAATCTGGCAGCCTGATCTCAGATATCCAGCCCCTAAAACTGTGAGAAGTAGATATCTGTTGTTTATAAGCCATTCAGTCTATGGCACTTTGTTATAGCAGCCCAAATGGACTAAGACACTCATTTTTCCAGTGAGGAAACAAAGACTCAGCGAGAGCAAGTTGCTTAAAGTTCCAGTTATTAGATACCGACACCACAACTAGACTTCAGGTCTTCCGAGCCTGGTGTGATGTCATAATACTACATGGCCAATCTTTACCCAGAAATGATCCCAGAAAAGAGCTCTGAATAAATGTCCTCTTGTGAATCACAGAACCTCACCTGTACCTCTTTAGTGTTCCAGATCACACTGTGTGGCATGTCCCTTAGTACACTATAAGCTCCCTGAGACACTTATCTGACTTATTTGTAAAGGTAGACAATCAACAAACCACATGAAATGTGTTTAGCTATTTTAAAAAAGAATACAGAATACATACTTACTGCATGCAAAATATGCTTAAGTATTTAAAATATTTGATATGCTAAAGATTAGACAAGTGAGACTATTCTCCCATCTGAGAGTGTGTGTCCAAATGCCCTAACTGTCCAAACCTGACACATACACACTCAACATCTCAAATGCCTAAATGTCCTGCTACTTCCCTAATTCCACCAATAAATAATAGGGATGGGGACAAGGAATGTCAAGATGGCCACTTGGAGCCACCATTTGCATCCAGGTGGCCTTTAGCTAAGTCGGTCAGAGTCACAGAGCATTGGACTCATGACCTGGAAACAGAACCCAGGGGGGCTCAGGTCCCACCACAAAGGACCCTCCTTGGGGGATGCATTGAGCAGTGTCACACCTTTATTCAGACTCAGGAGAAGGGGAGCAGCCCTGGGTCTGTGGAGAACAGGAACGGGGAGGGACCCCCAATCTACCAGGGGAAACTGAGTCCCAGCTTGAGGAAGCCTCCCGACCCTGTCTACTTGGTATTATTCTTGCACCTCCAAAGTGATATCAAATTAGTACTTCTCATGAGTCTCTGGTCACCTGGCCAGCAAGCTTTACTTTCGTAATTTTAGGACCGTCCCAGAACAATCAAAGTATGACAACTTCTGTTATTATTCATGGCCTCCTTTTTAAAAGTTATATTTCACATACATTTACCTCATTAAAAATCTCTGTAAGTATAATATTGCTACTTTCAGTGGTATTTGTTAATTTCCCTCGTCTACCTAGCTAAGAAGAGCACTTCTTTTTCCTCTTTTAAAAGTTAATTTTTTGTCTTTGAAAATGTGTGTTCCACAGAAAACAAATGCCCATTTGAGGTCTTAGGGAGTGTGAGCTGAGCTTGCCAAAGCAGATGATGGGAATGAGGGGCCTTGGCATTACACTTGAGATGTCCCTAACTGGGCAGTGGCCGTCCCCAGATACGCTGACCCAGGAAATGCTGCTACGCCAGTGTGACCCAGTGACCTCCATGGTTTCCTGCATTGGGAGTCAAGCTCTGGGGTATTTTATAAGAGCATTGATCTCATTCTTGAGGGCTGAACTTTCCACACCTTCTCCAGGAGCCAGGGAGAAGCTTCGCAGTGGCGGGCAGTGGGTGGTGCATGGTGGGCGTCAGGGCTGGGGACCACCCAGAGGAACTGAGCAGGCTTGGGGCACAGCAGGGAACGGGGCAGGCCTTGGAGAAACCTTTGGAGGGGGATGACAGAGTCAGAGCCATCTCTGTGGGCACACAGCCCGTGGGATCAGCCCTAACCTGGCAGTCAGAGTCCTCTGAGTCTCAGGTCCGTCATCTGTAAAATGGGAATGAAAAGGACTCACCCCACAGGGTTCTAGAGATTGGGGAGCGAGCCCTTGGTCACGGAGTGCACCGGGAAGTATGCGAGGAACTCTGCTAACTTGTATGAAAGTCGCCTGGAGGAGAGTCTGGCTCATTGGAACCTCTGGACAAATTGCAGCTGCGCTAAGTTAGATAGCGTCACCAGTCAAATTCACGTTCACCTGGGACCTGAGAACATGACCTTATTTGGAAATCAGGTCTTTGCAGGTGTAATTAGGTAAGGCTCTTGAGATGAGATAATCCTGGATTTAGGGTAGGCCCTAACTCCCACAACCAGTGCCTTTGTAAGAAGAGGAGGGCACACTGAGAGACACGGGGAGGACCACCAGGTGACTCTAAGATGCAAGCACTGACTAGAGTGATGTGGCCACAAGCCCAGGAATGCCAAGGACAGAGGGGTGTGGCCCTGCTGGCATCTTGATTTTGAACTTACAGCCTCTGCGACCGAGAAAGAAAACCTTCTGGTGTTTGAAGCCACTTGGTTTGTGCTCCTGTGCTGACAGCCCTAGGAAATGACTGTAGGAGCCATTATTGTTGTCGTTGTTATAAATTTATCAGCTGAACTTTCCCAAATGAAAATTACCTTTCAATTTGCATTTGATAGTCTAATTGAAGGATAATGTTTTTTCCCCAATAAGAGGCAGGTATCATTTTTTTTCAAAGAAGAAAACTGGGGCATGTGTTCACTTTCATTTAATTAAAAAGCATGCCAACAAAAAAAGGTAAAGTAGCGGCTACAATTCAAAATTTAAGAACCTGTTGTTTGTGTTCCTCTAAAAGTCATGTGTGGAAATGCTAACCCCCAGTAGGTGATGATATAAGGAGGTGGGGCCTCTGAGAGGTGATTAGGTCATGAAGGTGGAGCCCTCAAGAATGAGATCAATGCTCTTATAAAATGCCCCAGAGCTTCAATCCCAAGGCACGAAACCATGGAGGCCGCTGGGTCACGCTGGCGTAGCGGCATTTCCTGGGTCAAGGCACGTATCTGGGGATGGCCACTGCCCAGTTAGGGACATCTCAACCAGCCCATTGGGCAGGCTCTGGCCGGAAGCAAAATGCAGAGTGGCCACATCTATGGGCATTAGGTCTAACAGGTCTGGATTCAAATGACAGTCACTTCCCTGCCTCTTGACCTTGGGTGAGTCACTTAGACTCCTCCGAGCCTCAGTTTCCACGTGAGGATCATGGCATGATAATTCCTGCACCCCAGGGTACAACTTCCCCCCAGCATGGCTCTTGGCTTAGAGGGGTTAGCACATAAATGCGGTTTCCCTCCCTAGTCCATACCTAGGCCTTAATTGGCCTTTGGTTTGTAGGTTATCTTTCTTTGAGATGCAGCCCATCCATTTTTCTTAAAAAATTGAAATAAGTTTGATTAATTTAACACAAGTCTGCAGTTGGCATTTCCTACAGTTGGATTTGTGACTCACCTAGTATTTACTGGGATCAAGTCACTGTAGACCTCATCCCAAAACCCACAGAAATAACGGGAAGTCCAGGTCCTCCTAAGGGAAGTTAATCCTGCCCCTCCCTGCAGTGCCTTTCCAGGAGGGGCTGGTGAGAGACTGGCTTCGCTCCCGAGACTGGGCCTGGAGGGTACTTGGCAAAGGCTGCTGCCAAGTTATGAGGCCAAGTTACTGTGGAGCATTTCTTCTAGGGGCCCTTGTCCACCCGTCCAAACTCCCTGTCACATCAAGCAATGCAACCAAAGCAGTAGCTCTTAGTCAGGGGAGAACCTTTGCCATCCTCTGTCCTCAGCCCCACCTGTCCCAGGGAGGGCGGCCCAGAGGCTGACGTTCCCTCACTGTCCCCAGGGTGAAGCCAGCAGCAGCGGGAAGTGCAGCTGCTTCCCCATCTGTGGTCCCTTTTCCCTCCACACCCTTCAACACCGTCTTCCTTTCTCCCTGCTCAAGCGCCTGCTGTTAGAAGGGTCTAAATTCTGGTGACTGAGGGGAAATGAAATGGCAGCCTATGACCAAATCAGCCCAGAGAAGCCACCCTGCACCCAAACCTTCTCCTGAAAGCTAATTCCTGCAAAGCCAGCCACGGCCCTCTCCTTTTCACATCCCCGGGACTCAGCTGCGCTGTCAGGCCACATGAAGATCATTCTCCTCGGGGTTAAAATTTTAATGCGCTGCTTACACACTGGAGCTAAGAGGTTTGCATAACTGACGGAGCACAGAAAATGGAGAGACACGACACAAAATGGGTTTTAAGGGCAATCGAAGGGGTGCAGGAGGAAGTGGCACCCTCCTGAGTCATCCTGCACAAGGAAGACATCAGCGGAATTGGAAGGCAGGGGATGGAACCCAGCCACGGGGACCCCGTTCCACATGTGCTGCCCAAACCCTGTGCACGGGGAGGAGAGGAACAGTCCGGACGCTCGGTTTCTGGAGCAATGCTTCAGCCATCCTTCAAATGTGCCTCGAATCACTCAGGCAAACTCGCAAGGTCTCTGCCGCATTCCCTGGAACGATGGGGTGTCCTCGCTGGGAAAGGTGGGAGGAAGGCTGCATGGCCCAGGCAGCCTTTCCTAGGCAGGCAGACGCTGCACAGCGGCCTCCAGCCCCGCGACGGGAAGACTTCCTCCGCGCGTTATCAGCAAGGGGTGCCCACAGAGGCAGCCTGGCATATGGCGTCTCCAATTTTTTAGTGACAAGTGGCATGTTAGCAGAGCTGCAGAGGAGCAGGGAGAGAGCCGGTTGGTTAATCACTCCCTGTTGCCTGCACCCTCAGGCAGAATCATATTGCTTTATGCAGATGAGTTCATAACAGTTTCTTCAATTTGGCTTTTATATAAAAAAGCGCCAGCTCCTCATACTGTGCCAACAGCCACCCGAGGGCCTACCACTTTACAAGGCAAGTGTATTACTATTTAAAGACCAGCTTTTAGCTGAACATCAGCGCTGCCTTCAGAGTTTAATTACCGCCCTCCCCATGGGGCCCAATGAGCCATCCACTCCTCCCAGGGGGTTCTGCTTGGTGATGATCTTTAACTAAGTAAATGCTAAACCAGCTCATCTCAAAGCACTCACGTCTGATTTCCTGCTCTGCTGCGAGATTGTAGGTAACTGGTAATGGGCCATGAGCAATTGAGAATCCCAGGGTAATTAATTTCCAATTGAAAATAAACCAGTACAATAGATATATAATATAGAAATATATTGAGTTTGTATTTCCTCTTCTAAATTATCAGAGAAAGAGCTCACCAGCAGAAGCCAGCTCCTGAAACCATCTCCACTTTTATTAAAGCAGTATTTAATTCTGACGCCTTCTCCTCTCACCTCCTTTCTCAAGCTGCAGAGTTGAATGGAATGGGTTTGAAAGTCCCAGGTCACAGCCCCCACTTCCTAAACAGTGGTCATTAAACTAGCCCTCTCTTCTAAAGTACCATTAAGTAGGCATGACTTTGATACGTATAATTGTCTTTGGAAGACAAATTAACATGTTAAGGATAGTCACTTGAAACTTTATCTGAAAGTCATCCAAAAAGTTAAAAATATAGTACATTTTCCAAAAGCCATGGAAGAGCCCAAATAGAGTAAAATATAAAGAATGCCATGTTTTGTGAGAATACACACAAAAAAATTTAAAGATGCATACATTCAATTTGTAAGTAAAACAAGCTTGGCAGAATAGTCCTGAGGTATTGGCTGAGCTCCAAATAGACCAAGGTATTAAATTTTCAGTCCAGATATGCCAGCAGATTCTTCAGTCATTTACTTTGAGATTTAAAAAACACAGCCGAGTGTGTGAGGTTCCCACTGCCTCCTGAGGAGGAGAACAGCTGAGAAGGGTCAGTGGTGGTCCTCATGTGACCGTCCTTCCCCGTTCCTATAACCACACTAAATAAAATAAAGTTCCCTTGAACGTGAATTTGTGGTCCTGAGTCAGATCAATTACATCTTTATTTTATTATGGTGCCAATCACACTGATGTCGTCAGGCAGCGTGAAAGGACACACCCTTGGGTAGGGAAGACCCAGGTTCTAGTCCTGCCTCTTCCGTTTATAAGGTGTTACATTTTGGGATAAATCACACTCCAGCTCACTTTCCTCCTTATTAAACAAAAAGACTGAATCTGTTATACTGATTTTTTGTGGCACCTAAGAAAACAGGGACAGGGCTGGGGTGAAATGGTGGAGACAGACAAGCCTCTTGGAGGTGCACCATGCAAGAAGAGATAAATAGCACCAATAAATCCCAATCTGTAGGTTGACAAAATTTGTGCCAGCTAAGTCAACATTGCACTGTGTCCTTTACATGCTGACATATAAAAGTTAATGAATGAAGTGCTGAAATGAATGAAATAATGAAATGTTAAGCAAAAAGCTTTGCTTTATTGAAGGTCTATGAAGTCTCAAGCCCTGTGCTTGGTCCTTTGAGTTCCTGATTTTATATACACATGAAAAGAGTCCTACCAAAATACTAGTCCTATTCTACAAGACATGTCCAGTATCCAGCTAGTCATTGGTCACTGGGGCCCCAGCTCCAAAGCAACACCTAGCCCAGGCTTGACACTCAACGAGACTCAACCAACACCCTTTCTCTGAGCTGCCCTAGCCCCTGGGGCCTTCTGCCTCTCAGTCAAATATTTAAAAATATTTTACTAAAAACTCAGTGAAACTTCGAACAGTCATTGTGAACCCTCTGGCACATAAACATCGCTTTTCCATCAAAATTGCCACCAAGGGTCTCAATTCTTGCCATTCTTCCTTAGGACAGTCCCTTCTTCCCATTCAAGGATATATTCCCGAGGACCACACCATGGGCTTCGTGCAATGTTTTTGAAGAGTACCCCTGGCTGTTAAAAGAAAAACTTTAGACAAATTAAATTTACCAGGATTTAATTGACCAAAGAACAATTCGTGGATCAAACAGCTCCCTGAACCACAAGAGGTTCAGAGCCACTCCGGGGCTGCCACGTGATCGGGTAATATTTATGGAGAGGAAAAGGAAAGCACCTACAGAAAACAGGGAAGCGAGGTACAGAAGCAGCTGGACTGGCTACAGCTGGCGTCTGCCCCTTAAACACGTTGTTGAGCAGCTGGCTGCTGCGATTGGCTGAGACTCCACTACATGTTACAGAGTAGGTCACAGTCTGTTTACACACGTGGTTAGGTGACAGTTCACTATGTATCGAGAAACCTGTCGGCCGAATTTAAAACACGTAAGGAGGCAGCTTTGGGCTAAACTTAATTTAACCAACTAAGATATGCAGTTGCTGCAGCCACACCTCCAGGGATTCCTGGGCGGATCTGTCCAGGCTGGCAGGTCAGGGGCCTCAGCTTGGGGAACAAGGAATGTGCGAAGTGACTGACGGGAATGGGTGGCAGGTGGGCAGCTGGGCTACGCTGCAGCAAGAGGCATCGCGAGGACTCTGCAATCAGCCAGGCCTCAGTTTCCCTACTCCGGGTTTCTCTGATGACAGGGGAGAGTGCTGAGTGTCCCCAGAGTGGGACTACCACACTGGGTATTCATTTGGGTTTACACTTCCGAGAGGGAGGATGTTTCTAAAGATCTTCATCCTCTGATGGGCTGGTTCAACACCTGGAGGTGAGGTCGAAGTCGGCTGCCTCCGTGGAGGGCGTGCTCCCAGGCTCATGGCCTAAAAGGCTGGTCTTCCAGGAGCACCCAGACACCTGGCAAGCCCTTCACCAGGGAGGGCCACACTGATCCTCAGCAAAACAGAACATTCTGCAGCTGGGGAGTGGGATTCAGAAGGTCGAAGCCCCTCTCTCCAAAAGGGAGCCAGCTGTGGCTGCCCTGAGCTTTTGTGGTCCCATCTTCCCATGTACACCATGAGACTCATGAGAAGGCAAGGTGGACATCAGTCAGGCCAAGCCAGGGCAAGAGAAACCGCATCCATTATTTTAGCAGAGAGAATTTAATGTGAACTGTTAACCTGATATTGGAGAAAGGAAAAGGCAAAAAGAAGACGCTGAGGCTTCAGAGCTAATTGCAGGGCTGTAAGGTTTCAGAGAGTTTGTAATTCTGGGGGAACAGGGTGGGGTTATTAGAACCTAGGGGCCTGGGCAAAGGGCCCGAGAGCTGGACTCTGACCTCCAAGGGCCATGCAAGGTTCCAATCTCAGGATCTTGGCGGAGGGACCCTGTAATTTCAGACCACTGAATAGAGGATGCTGCTGACTGGAGTTTGCATGTCTGAGGAAATGTGATTAGGCTGATTTTGGAAGTTTGGAAACCACAGCCCTGCAAACTGACACTACTAGCGTAGCGGGCTATTGCTTAGTGCTTCTGAGAGAGAGAAGTTAGCAGGTGGCAACCAGCCCCTTCTCCCTCCTGCAGCCTCCCAGACAACGGCAGGGGCCCCGATCAGCAGAGCCTGACGGAGCTTGCGAAGAAGATGAGGTCTTCACAATCCCAGCTTCAGTTACCACGGCGCAGAGTCTAGACGGTGGATCTGAGCTGGAATAATTAACAATCAAAGACATAAAATGGTCTGATTAACTACTGATGTGCCTGTGTATTTGTTTTCTACTGCTGTGCACCCGATTCCCACAGGTTTGGCAGCTGAAATAAAACAGTGCCCACCGACTAGCTGACAGTTCTGCACATCAGATGTCCAGCACAGTGAGACTGGGTTCTCTGTGCAGGATGCTACAAGGCTGGGTTCTTACTGGAAGGCTCTGGGGAAACTCTGCTTCCAAGCTCATTCTTGGTGGTGGAATTCAGCACATTGTGGATTGAGGACCGAGGCCCCGTCTCCTGGCTGGATGTCAGTTGGAGGCTGCTATCTTCTCCCAGGAAGACACCTACATTCCTTGCCACATGTCCTCCTCCCCCCACCTCCATTCCTTCTCATGCTTTGACCTCTAGATCCACATTTAAAGGGCTCACGCAGGTGAGGCCTACCCTAGAATCTCCCTATCTTAAGGTCAGGTTATGAGGGACCTTAACCACATCTGCAAAATGTCTTTTGCATATAATGTAAAATAATCGTAGGAATGAGATGTTGGCATGTTCACAGGTCCCTCCACACTCAAGGGAGGAGAGGATACCAGGGCAAGGGTCTTTGGAGGTCATCTTAAAATTCTGCCTGCCACAACCAGCATGTAGGAAATGCCAAATGCCTTATGTTCTTTTAATTTAAAGAGTAAGAATTAATAGGGAATTTTACTGCACATACCATGTAGGCTCCAGCTCAGTTCTGGTAAAAGTGAGACCTAAATTTTTAGAAGAAATGCATTCAGATCAAAACCAACCTCCTGAAATATTTTGAATAACAAATTAAAGTATGCTTCAAGGGAAGGACCATATCCCTATTTTGTAGGTTCCCAATGACCCCAGCAGAGTCTAGGATATGATATGGTCATGATGTACGTGGGCAAGATCTGCACAGGCCACATCCATTCATCTTTGCATGTGAAAGCTGCACCATGACAGCTGATCTGATGGGTCCAATTTTAAAGGATGATTCTTCTTATTCAGCTGCTTTATGGGATTTAAAGGAACGACTGAAAAGATGAATGCTGGAGCCACACTGATCCAGGGTTTGCTATCACCACCCTGTCCTAGAAGAAGTGCTGTGATTGGAACGACAATGTATCCTCCAAAATGCATGTTGGAACTTAATCCCTGTGCAGCAGTGTTAAGAGGTGTGGCCTTTGGGTGGTGACTAAGTCATAAGGGCTCCACTCTCATGACTGCATCAGTGCCTTATAAAAGGGCTGGAAGTTGAAGGGAGTGTTCTCTTGCCTTTCCATCCCTTCTGCCAGGAGAGGACACAGCATTAGTCCCCTCTGAAGGATGCAGCAGCAGACAGCAGCCCTCACCAGACACTGAACCTGCCGGGGCCTTGATCTTGGACTTCCAGGCTTCCAGAACATGAGAAATAGATTTCTATTGTGTGAAGTAAAATAAAATCTTAAGCCCCCCAGGCAACTGAATGGACCTTCTCTTAGCCAAGGGGACCCCCAAAATACCCTAAAGCTGAGTTGCTGGCCATGGGAACGGAGGTCTGACGTGCCTCAACTTCCCTTCTTGGAGATATCCTTTGTAACTCATTAACAGGCCTAAGGCTACGCAAGGCAAAGTTTAAAGCACACCTGTGGGTCCTCAGTTTACTTAATTGTCCAGTGGCTTGTCTCTGATTAATAGACTTCCTTGCCTTAACTTAAAACATTCCAAGCCTTTAGCTTCATTCCTTTCACCAATTACAACTCAAAGAATCTTTAAACCCACCTATAACCCCTGCTTCAAGACGTCCTGCATTTTTGGGCCAAACCAATGCACATCTTCCATGTATTCATTTATGACTTCACGTGTAATCCCCGTCTCCCTGAAATGTATAAAACCAAATTCTAACCCAACCACAGTGAGACCAGTTGCTCAAAGCTTCTTGAGCCTGGCTCTCCAGGCCATGGTCACACATATTCAGCTCAGAATAAACCTCCTTTAATTATTTTACAGAGTTTGTGTTCTTTTCCACTGACAATTGTTTATAAACTACCCATTCTCAGGTAGCTTGTTACAGCAGCACAAACAGACTAAGACAAGAAACATCAGGTCTCCAAAAGTGGAGACATCCAAACGGAAAGTGGAAGTTCCACAGAGAAAGAGCCAGAAGAATTACAGCATTTCTTTCCCCCTTCCCAGATCCACCCAATGGGTGAGATGGATGCTTCAGATCCACGGTGAGTCAGGAAGAGAAGCACACTGCACTTCTCAATTCTGATTAAACTGGAAACTCACATCTCCTAGAAATAATGATTTACTGAGGAACATCTGTAGACCTACTTATTGCTCCCAGTGTGGGCAACGTATAGAATCTGCCACACTGACTGGCCTGAAATTCCCCACGCATTAGAAATATTTCTGTCTTCTTCAACGACCAAATATTTTATCTCAGCGATTCCACCTGCATGTTGCTGCCAAAGGTTAACTGCTTCATCTGCTTTTCATCTGAGCCAGATATCAAACTACATTTAAGTCTAATACAAGTGACCAAATCTGTGGGAAAATGCTTTCTTATTTTATCTAGAGAACTGGCACATACGCAATCTTTACGTGTTTTCACTTTTTTTTTACCTACTGTTCCGAACAAATTTCACAATGATTTATACCATATACATAGTGTTGAGACTACTATTATATGTAATGCTCTTAAAAAGCTTTCTTTTCACCCAACATAATAATGGGCATTATTTTCTATGCTTTAGAACTGATGTATTGCAGCCATTACAGTTTTAAAAAAAATTACAGATCATCTGGAAACAGCTTTCTAATTTTTTTAGAGGAGGATTAGGATGCAAATCCAACCCGGAAATTGAACCATCATCACTAAGCGTCTTTATTTATCTGATTACTGTTCAAAACCATCTGCACTTAATTGTAAAACAACAAATCACTTAACAATCAGCTAGGATTAAAGGACAAAGCTTCTTAGGAACAGTTTCTATTGGTGGAATTTAAAAATAAAAGAAGAAACAGAACATATCACGTTTGTTTCTAGATTTTAGAACTCTGCCATGCACTTCTGTTTGTATACTTGAAGGTTTCCCTAATGCTAGTACTGGGGGGTCACCTCTTATATCTCAGAGGGGGCATACGCACTATCTGAGGATCGACTCCTCCCTTCTGAGAATTTCCAGTGACTTCCTGAGACTGATACAACAACAACATCTCATTCAAATCAGCATTTCATATAGTGGAGCCTACGGTGATAGATTGGAAATCCACCAGGGCTCCCTGCTGCATGGCTTCAGGAGGTATCAATTATCCTGTGTAATACAAGAATCCTAGGGTCTTGTGAGGAGGCCCCTGCATCACAATTAATAACATAAGAAAATGCACATATTGCTTAACTCTTTGCAAACAAATAAGGTGTTTTACATATGCATCATCAAACCAAATACACCTTTAAATCCTTCTGACCAATCCTTCCTCTTCAACCAAAGACCCCAAAGTATATTGCAAAGACTTGCCAAAAATTCCTGCTTCAAATCTCAAATCCATTTCAACCTGTAATTTTTCTTCTGAGTCATTGTCTTTCAATATCTCTTTAATATTTCATAGTATCATTGAAACGTGGCTGTTAAAAATGGAAGGTTCCAGAAAGAGATCACTTAGTTTGATTTTCCCATTTAACATATGATAAAACTGAGACCCATCGGGTTGCCTGAGTTGCCCCCAAAGAGTTACCTTACTTGTCCCCAAGGAGTTACCTGACCCATCCCTGTCCCTGCTAGAGCCAGTGACAAAGCCAAGTGGGGGAGGAAACCAACAATTCCCAAATCCTGCATCAGCATGCTTGTCACTGTGGTCACTTGAAGAGGTTTTTTTGTTTCTTTTTTCACTGTTATTTTGGATTTTTATAATACTACAAATTGTTAAATTGAACTAATTGAAGATGTTCTAGAACGTAATTGTGAACTGAATAAAACTGGACTGTTTTCTGGTAATGTCTTAGTTAAGTACAACATCCAGGGGAAAAGGGTAGCTATTCTTATAAAAATGAAAGGATGGTTTAATGCATCTAGGAAAAGTCTGTCTCTGACTGCAGGATTGTTTTCCCCTGGCCAGTTCCATGGGGAATTCTCCCCTGTGGACCCTCAAGTCTTTCACCTTGTGGGCAATTCTGGGGAAATGGGGCCAATCTGGCCAAAAGTAACAGGAATTCCATCATGTAATGAATACACTGTTGAGTAAAGAACGTGAATAGCATTCCTCCCTCAGAAAATTATGTATTACAGAGACGGTTACCCTACTCACAGATACAGATATTCTCCCTGTGCTGGATTCCACTAAGTTGTTTTTAAAAATTACAGAAGTTATTTCTATTTTTAGGTGTTCTTAGAAGATGGCAGATTAAACTATATGCAAAATATAAAATGTATTTTGGTGACCTTTTGTAGGATACTGAATGTAATCTCTGCTCCCATGATATCTCATGGCTTTTTTTGTAACTGTTAACATTTGTACTGAAATTTAACACTTAACACATTGTACTGGAATTGCATATTTTCTTGTCAATGTTCCCCATTATACTGTGAGTTCCTTAAGGACAATGTCTCAATGTTTCAGTACCTAGCACCAAGCCCAGCACCAAGCACACAGAAGTCATTCAATAAATGGTTGATAAGTGAACAAATGAATTAATGAATGAGTGAATGAAATGCTAAATACCTCATATTCTAAAAACTTTATACATTATTAACTTGAATATTTTAACATTCAATACTAAGCTTTACTATCCCCACTTTCCAGATAGACTTTGTGAGGTTAAGTAGCTAGTTCAGGTTCTTACAGCCATATCGCGAGAAAGGCAAATCTAGGATCCGGGTAGCATTCTGTCTGCTTGGGGAACTCAGGGAAGACAAGAAGTGCATGCCGTCTGGAGTGTTAAAACACATAGGCCTTTGTTCAGGCAGATAGTTTATGCTTATGAAAATGATTCAATGGTAAAATCCAAAGAACAATAACCACTCCTCACTACCAGAAACCTGTGATTCATCATCTCCACAGTACTGAGTTACTGAGGCACTAATCGACTTCTGAAACTGGCTCATACTCAAGGTTCAGTTGCAGTAGTACCTTTTAACGATGCCAAAATAAGAATGAGAATGAAATTTTAGACTCACATAATGTCCTATTTAATTATAGAAGATGATATATTAATTTAACTTTCTCATATAAAACATTTATTCTAAATGTGAAGGCAGGATATTTTGACAAATTTCAAGCCAACTTTTTTTTTTAATTTCAGAATATTATGGGGGCACAAACATGTTGGTTACATATAATGCCTTTGGCTCACCTAAGCCAGAGCTACAAGCATGCCCATCCCCCATACAGTGGGGTCCAACTTTTGTTTTGATAGTAGAAAATTTTCTAGTTGGGTGAGAGAGGTACCAATTAGAAAATACTGTTAGGTATTCAAGAAACAATTCTGCCAGTAAGAAACATAGAATGTATAGAATGAAAAGTGATATATATTATTTGCTTAAATTTACTCTAAGCTTTTTCCACCTCCAAATCAAGATCACTACATAGATAATCACATTTGAGAAAAGACATATGTTTAATATCAATTATAGTATAACATTCAGGAGATGAAATTTTGTATATACAATTGATCCTTGAATAACACAGGGGTTATGGATGCCAACTGCTTGTAGAGTTAAAAATTCCTGTGTTAGTTCTGACTGCCCAAAAACTTAACTACTAGTACCCTGCTGTTAACTGGAAGCCTTACTGAGAACATAAAAAAACAGCTGATTAATGCATATTTTGTATGTTAGATGTATTATATACTGTATTCAAATTATAAAGTAAGCTAGATAAAAGAAAAGTTATTAAGAAAATCATAAGGAAGAGAAAAATGCATTTACTATCATTTTAGTCCATTCTGAGTTGCTATAACAAAATACCTGAGACTCGGTAATTTGTAAAGGGAAAAGGTTTATTTGGCTAACAAATGTGATAGCTGGAAGGCTGAAGATTAGGCACCTGGTGAGGGCCTCAGGCTGCTTCCACTCAAGGCAGAAGGCAAGGGGAGCTGACTGTGCTGGGACCACACGGCAGGAAAGGAAGCAAGACAGTCGGGAAGGAGGCGCCAGGCTCTTTTTATCAACCAGCTCTCAAGGGAACTAACAGCGTGAGAAGTCAGTTCTGAGGGAGGGCATTAATCTATTCATAAGGCATCCGCCCCCATGACACAAACCCCTCCCAGTCGGCCCCACCTCCATCCCTGGGGATCAACTCTCAACATGAGGTTTGGAAGGACAAACATCTAAACCGTAGCATCATTCATCAGGCAAAAGTGGATCATCATAACAATCTTCATCCTCGTCGTCTTCACAGAGTAGGATGAGGAGGAGGAGGAGGAGGAAGGGGGATTGGTCTTGCTGTCTCGGGTGGCAGAGGTGGAAGGCGTGGAGGAGGAGGAAGGGGAGGCAGGAGAGGCAGGCACGCCCAGTGTAACTGTTACTGGAAAAAATCCTCACATGAGTGGACCCACACAGCTCAAACCCATGTTGTTCAAGGTCAACCGTGTATCAATACATACCGCTATGTTTGGGTATGGGTTGTCCCCAGAAAAACTCATGTTGACATTTGATCCTGATGTGGTGGCGTTAGGGGTTGGGGCCTAGTGGAAAGTGTCACCGGGCAAATCCCTCATGCAGAGATTCATGCCCTCCCACAGGGGTGAGTGAGTTCTCCCTCTCTTGGGAGGGGATTAGATCCTGAGAGCACAGGCTGTTAAGGAGTCTGGATCCCCAGTTCCTCTCTTTCGTGCATCCTGTCTTGCCACATGATATCTGTGCACGCTCACTCCCCTTCCGCTCTCTGCCATGAGTAGGAGCAGCCTAGAATCCTCACCAGATGCAGCTGCCAAAGTTTGGACTTTTCAGCCACCCGAATTATGAGTCAAATAAACCTCTTTTCTTTATAAATTCCCCAGCCTCAGGTATTCTGTTACAGCAACACAAAATAAAATAAGACACACACACGCACACACACACACACACACACACACACACACACACGGACGCCCCACAAGAACATGCCAAGAAAGATCTAATATGGATCAATAGGGTTTTACTACAAATGTTAAGAATACCTGTTTCCTGATCCTATAGTATTTTAATGTATAGCTTCATGTAATGTATGTGCTCTTAGATATGTACCCAGGACAGTGTTTTAAAAGATCTTGTGTATTTGCATAGACAGTATAAGTCTACTTGAATAACCAGTACCCAAGAATCATAGATAAATTAATGTCCATCCCTTCATTCAATCTTTCTGTCATGTATTTATATCACTGACAAAATGATGTCACCATTTGATTCTGCCTTTACGAGTTGCCACCAAAATGATCTAAATTAATTTTACTTATAAAGTGGACTCCTATCCATTAGGTCAATCTGTGGAATGAGTGGATTGTGTTTCAAGCAGAGAGAAACAACTCCGCAAACTGACAACCGAGTGATCTGGGGTCCCACCAGGTCATCTCATTTATAGTGAGACAGAAACGTGGATGGGCCTCTTCATAGCCTAAGCATTAATAAAAAGAAATATGAGAACATTTCTTCTTCACATTTATTTTCAAAGAGACAGTCCCCTTTCTCCCTCTACATTGTAAGAGTCTTTCAATTCCATTTTTTACCAAGTTTTTGTCCCTTTTCACAAACAATTCTGGTTATTTTATCATCTTTGGAAGTGATTTTGAACTTGATGTTCTTGACAGCACATGTAGGATGCCCTTCACCAGAAGTGCGGGATGAAGAGAATTTATGAGCCCATAGGCAGATCTGATAAGCAGGCAGAAATCATTTTTACTATGTACATAAAATAGTGCCAGATTAAAGGACAGACATAGCCCCTCCTGACAAACTCTCTATGGCACTCCAGAAAACAGGCTTTCTTTTTAAAGGTAACCTTATAATGAAACTTAAAGTTTAAATTAGAAACCTCTAAAACTTAAAGTATATGATGCAATTAAACAAAGCAAACAATAACAACAAAAAACACTAATGAACATACTTGGAAATAAACCCTCCTAGTTAAGGATAATACAGATGTAGACAAACGACTACAAGGAGAATAAGAGGTTAAGAGAACCATCCTCTTGTATCTGAGTATCTTACAGGATCCACAATCTTTTCCTTTTTTAAGAATGAATTCACACCTTCCCAGTGAAACAGAACCTAAGTGGATCTAGAGTTCAAAGTCATGTTTAGATTTGAGACTCATCATAATTTTAAGCAAATATATAACCATGATTATTTTTAGAAAGACAAAATAAGAAAAAACATGTTTTTCTTGAGCTGGCCAAGCTGAGTGCCTCTCCTAGTAACTTTTGTGTTAAAAGAAGAAAAAAAAATCTTATAGGAATTAAGGAAGTCTATTAATAGAAAGAGCTATTTTGAAATCAACAATTAACAAGAAAAAAGTAAAAAACAAAGACTATGGTTTTTGAATGACTACATAGCCAAAGAAAATAAGTGGGAAGAAATGGTTTACTCAAATGGTCATGGAAACCAAGTGAACAAAATACACTGCAGATATATTTTACAATATTAAAAAAACAAATATCTCACTTCTTATATGTTCAAAAAAACCCATATATGTATCTTTTCAAAAAAATATATGTACAAATAAATGCACACAAACATTACACATGCATATGTGTATATTTTTTCAGTGGTCAGTGACATGACATCATCCCTGAAAAAGAAATCAAGTCCTTCCTCAAAGAATGATCAAGAGCAGAGGGTTTCAGAGTTTCAGCTGGGAGCGTGTGAAAAATACGTATTCCTGGTCTTTTTCTGAAACCTTCTGATTCAGGGTGTTTGCGTTGGGAGGGGTCAGATCTAGGCATCTGCACCTTCAGAGTTCTCTGGGTGGTTGTGATGCACCGTGAAAAATCGATGTTTAAAAGATGGCAGAAGCTCACCCTGAATTTTGCTAAGACCATGCACCCTCCGCACTGACAAGCACAATGTCCCCACGGCAGGCAGGACAGGGCACCTGCTGGAGAGGGAAGCTCTACTCTACACTGCCTGTCCATCTGCCTTCTCCAACTTACTAAGGCAAAATAGTATACTAGCTGACCTTGACTTCTAGCAAGTGACGATGGGGAGGATTACACACACCAAGATATTAAGACTCAGCTCTCCTCTGGGCAGACTTGAGCCAGATGATTTCAGCTGCTGCCTGCTCTGGCTGAGTGGCTGGGCTGGGGTCTGCAGTGCGCACACCTGGCTCTCACCACAAGGCACCCAATTTTTTCTCCAGCTTTCCCAAAGCACTGAATGCAAAAATGAGCCAGTCTCCAACTTCCCATTGGTCATCTCAAGGATTCAACTCCTCATTGGTCATTTCAAGGATTCTCAATGTGATCCTTCAAGTCCTCACATTTTTTTGTGAGACGCTTTTCCCAATAGGATTACGAAGCCCAAGTTGTAGGGAGCCTGACTCTTTCTATCATCCAATTAAACCAGCGTGAATATCAGAACTGGTCCCATTTTCTTTTACTTTTCTTTAGTAAAAGCAACAACTGACAATTTATTACCCTTTCCTGTCCCTTGGATATCAACACACAGTTAAGAAAAACATTTATCTTCTGTCTATGACACACTACCAAAACCACACTGAAATTGCTTGAACTGTTTTTGGAAATCACGCTAAAAATTTCCTTTTCGTTATTATTGTTTTTTCTGTATTTCTCTTTTGTCAAAAGTGGTGCATTTGACAAATGAGTCCACTGTTAACAGAATGGGGGGAGGGAGAAAAATTCACCCTCAAAATTACTTTTTTGCTGTAAACTGTAGATGATATTGAAAGTTGATACCTTTTTTCTTTATGCGTATCTGTAGGAGGCATAAAAGAAAATGATGAGAGCTTACCACCAAAGGGGTATGGAAATAGAGCTCCTTACAGGTTCATATTATAGATCTGGGGCCTGATGTTTTCATTTACACAACAGACAAAAATTGGCAAACATAAATATCAATGATTCAGGACCTACAAGTCATATAGAAGTCTTCTTATTGTAATATCTATTGAAATGAAGCAACAAAGAGATACTCAAGCACTTTTTTTATGTTGTGTTTGTGCTTTTAAAATTTTCTGTTTTTTGAACTCAACAGTTGTTCCCACATTCTCCCCCATCATTGCCCTCAGAATACCAAGAGGAGACAATGTTGCAGCAGAGAGGCAGAGCTCTCAGGGAGGCCACGCGTCACCTCAATGCAAGGGAGTCTCTTCTGTTGCTCAATGGAATGAGTTGCTCTGAGACACAGGAGTTACCTAGAGAAGCTCAGACGGAGGCTGGAAGACAAGTCGGGTAAATAAACAAAGTGACTCTTGGAGGAAGCTGGGCAGGGTGTGGTCTCGAAATTCCTGGCCAGCTCCATATGTTCCAGTGGATATCCATAAGAACCCTGCTGTTGATGTCTACCCCCTGCTCAACCGGGTGTGGACATGGGCATTTTCAGTCTACCTGTCATTGTTAATACACACAAATGTTCCTCAACTCACAATGGGTGTCCTGAGAAACCCATCATGAGTCGAAAGTGGCATAAGGTGAAAATGCATTTAATACACCTAACCTACCAAACATCATAGCTTAGCTTAGCCTACCTTAAATGTGCTCAGAACACTCGCATTAGCCTACAGTTGGGCAAAATCATATTTTTAAAAAGCTGGCAGCACAGTACACTGTAGAGTATCAGTTGTTTCCCCTCATGACCACGTGGCTGCTGGGAGCTGTGGCTCGCTGGTG
Organism: Indri indri; assembly: GCA_004363605.1. Lineage (NCBI taxonomy): Eukaryota > Metazoa > Chordata > Mammalia > Primates > Indriidae > Indri > Indri indri. Next base: position 58,067 of record RJWJ010001107.1, read on the forward strand.
CTGCCCAACTTTGGGAGAGAGTATTGTCTGACGTAACAACAGTCCAGGAAAAGATAAAAATTTGAGGTATAATTTCTACCAAATGCGTGTCACTTTTATACTATCGCAAAGTCAAAAAATTTTGAGTTGAACCATTTTAGGTTGGGAACTGTCTGTATATGTAAACCACAGAAGCAAAACTTGACGAAGTCCACTTTGTTTACATTAAGGGTCATGTGTTAACAAATGTTAATAAACACTACTTTAAGGAAAGAAGGAAAAGTCTGAAATGGCCAAATTTGGCTGGTTTTGCTAACATTAAGTTGAATAGCATCCTGTAATAGTTAAGGGCATAGGCTTTGGGTTATTTAACCAGGCTCCATTCTTGCACCTGCTTAATGACTTAAGCTAATGACGATGACATCCAATCTACAATGGAAACTCAGCAGTTCAGATGACATATGCAAGCACCCAGCGCCCCCTGGTGGAAACGTACCCTAAAAACAACAGATCTTTACAAGGACACATGAACCCTTTGGAAACAGGACATACAAATCAGGCACATTCACGTGCATATGTTGATTCCATGTTGTTCCATCATTTTCTCACTGGTAGAAAGTTCTTAGGCATAATGGACACTCACTCGTTATCATTCACGTCTGTTTCCGCTGACTTTGTTCCCACAGTGCAGACCACTGCTTACAGGCCTGCCATTTGAGACAATTTATACGGTCCCTTCCACTTTTGCTTGATGAAATGATACCGCATTTCCATTACTTTCCTCTGGGTTTTTGTCAAATGGTGTACATCTCAATAAAACATGGGGTTTATGAAGGTTTGTGACAACGAGATGGTTTTCATTGCTTTCTCTGTGTGTGTGTGTTTCTCTCTCTCTCTCTTTTTTTTTGTTTCAATATGAGGTCAATTCCCAGATCTCCCAATGACACGCTTTCATGAAACATAATAATGACAAGCGCAGGTGCACAAAGTAGTCTTCAGTTTGGGAGCCGGAGAGGAAGCACAGGTGGTTACTGAAATCGCTTAAGAGAAAACAGAGCTAGTGGCAAAAATACTAAAGCAGCCTAGATTTCGAGGCCCTTTGTTTATATGCAAAATATAAACACGTGGACATCCTTCACTTTTTAAACTCTTCAATTTATTTTTTGATATTTAAAAATGACTTCAATGATGTTTTGAGAAAGTAAACAAGCCCAGCCATCCATCCCTTTCACTGACTTTGCCCACATACCGGCCTCTCTGCGTGAGGGGGCTGTCCCCTCCTGTGATGTAACGTTCTGCTTCCCTACGTCCACGTGACTTCACGTGACACACCCTCCCTAGACACAGCACTCGCTCGGAGAATGCGGAGCCTTCTGTTCACCGTCTGATTCCTCTCACGAGTCGCGTTGCTATTTATTTCTCTCACATCATCGTCTCTTCCTGAACTGATCCTTCTACTACTTCTGAAAATAACAGCTCATTAGAAAGTGATCAGAGATTGAGTGTGCAATTGGCTGTAATTACACAAAATTACACAGATCTTAAACCAGGCGCTCTGCTATGAGAATGAGCCTGGGAGAGTCGAAGCCCTGTAGTTCCTGCCCTGTGCTGCCGGAGGTCACCTCAGTAGTTCAGAGAGCGAAAAGGAAAATGACCCCTGGCTGCAAGGCACACAGCACCTGTTCACTGCTCAGGAAAGGGACCAGGGCAGCGAGTGGGGTGGGACTTCTGCAGCCCACACAATGTGTTCTGGAAGTCAACAGCCAGGAGAGAGATGCTAAAACACAGCGTCTCAAGAACTTGGCACATGGAGGCAGCGGCCCAGGGTGCGGAGGCAGACTGAGTTCTCCTCACGCAAAGCTTACACAGAAGTGCACGCAAGTCCATTGTCAAGGGGGGTCACTGCATCTCAAAAGGACAAAATTGCCAGGGTGTTCTTGCAAACCGAAACCACTCACGGGGGGGCCCACTGTCCTGATTTGCCCAGGACAGCCAGGTTTTTTTCACTGAAAGTCATGCAACCTGGTTAACTCCTTTCTCCCTGCTAAACCAGAACAGCTGGTCAGCATGCTTAAAGCCACCTGAGATCATGGTATCTACGAGCACATGGTAGAGAAGCGGTAGAAAACCAACCCAGAAGTCACGGAGTTCTACCAGCTTAATGATAATATGGCCTAGATTTTGCAATATATTTTTTATATATACAAAATAAAATTTTTTAGTGAATAAAAACCTCAAACTGGTTTAGTAATTGTGGTTTTCAATCATATGTTTAGAAGCAGGAAAACCAAAACGAATAGAGCCTCCTATAAAAAGTGCATGTCGGTGGAGAAGTCGGGGGGTGGAGTGAGAGCTGGAGCCGTGTGACGGGCCCAGTCGGTCACTGCAGGAAACGGGCGACAGAAACGCCCTGGTCCCCAGCTTTCCTGTCTGTCTACAAGACTCCTGTTTTTAAATATCAAACATTTAACGATTACCACAATAAATGTACTTGGTCAGCCTTCCTTATAACGGAAAAGGAAACCACCACAAGACATGTTTGGCAGTTTTTCACCCTTGAAACCTTGTGTCAGAGAGAAGCAGACCGGAAACCCCTTTAGGGTCCGTACGCTTCAAAACAGGCCACCTGTAGGGAAAAAGGATTACCAAGCGTGAACTTCCCTGCAAGGAGCAAAATGAAAACGATGGCACGAATACATCTTCAAAGTTCTTCTCGGACGTCAGGTGATTAGTCTTCAGACTACGTTTAGGGAAACTGTTCTGATTTCGCACACAAATAAGCCAGGCGAAGAGGCAGGTTGCTCTATTTCGTTAGCCCACCTTCCCCCACCCTCCTCCTTCCTCCACTTCTCTGTGAACACCTCTGGTTTCCTTTGTCCTGTTCGGGGCATGGCCTTAGGCCCAAGGACAGCACCAGGTGTCTCACCTGCATGCTACCAGCCCTGCCTCACGCAAAGAGATCCTTTGAGCCACTTGTTCTTCTCTCCAAACCTGACTCTGCTTAGGGGCCTGTTGTCAAGACTCAATGAAGTCAGTACAGGAAACGTGGGCACATGCTTGGCCAGTGAGGGCAGGGTGTGCCCTGTATGGGGCGTTGAACTGCAGACCCTGGATTCTGCATGGGTGACATGCCGAGTTTGTCACAGAGCATGCAGTGGGCAGAAGCTGGCAGACAGACAGACAGGAGGTGTGAAGCAGCGGGAACCCAGACCAAAGTGGGAAAGAAAGGGAGTTTGCCTTGGCGGGAAGAGAGAAAGAGAGAGAGAGGCTTAAAGAGGTTGCGACACCGTGTCGGGCTCACACGGTTTTCTGAGACGGTGACAGGAACCTGCTGAGGACAGAGCCTCTGCTGTTCTGTCACAGGTGCCAAATTTCTTGAAGTTTTGTGTTTTGCCTTAAAAACGCGCAAACCACGTTCAATCCATAATATATGCAAGCTTATTTTAATACGTAATTCGGGTGAGACGTTTCTTGGCACTAAGGAGAGCTGGTGTGCCAACGAGATCGACCCTGTTGGTCTAGTTGCCCCGTGTGCCTCCAGGGCAGGTGCCTGGAAGCTGGAGGTGAAAAGGCGGGGGAGGGGGCAATACTACGTTGTGAAGAGGACAAAGTGAAGACGCCAGACGGGAGCCCAGGGCTGCAGCCTTTGCACATGTGCCCTCTCCTGCCAGCCAGGGCACTGGCTTCTCTCGGGCCAGACCTGCTCTGGTACCCTGCGGCCACTAGGCATCTGGGACTAAGACTGAGTGGCCAACGGGGCTTGCAGCTCTTGATAGTTTAGCAGCCATTTGGGGAAATTAGACAAAGAGACGCTTTAGCCCGGAGAAGACAGCAAAGCGGAGGTTCTGCTCCTGCGGAACAGCGGAGCAGCCAGCGCTGGCTACATCACCAACTCTCAGTGGCCAGCGCAGGGGATCGCGGGTCTTTACCCTGAGTCTGGACTTGCTGGGATTTCTGAGTGATGCCGATCGCAACAAAGGAATGTGAAGATATTTCCGTGCTCACGGAGAAGCCTCATGCCATCACTGTCATAGAGATGGGTCACACATAAGGACGGCCCAGGATAAGTCACACACTGAGTTTAAATTGGGATTTGTTTCCGCAAAACTCAATTGCTGCTCCGCCTCGTCCGTGGCTTCTGAGTGATCCTCCACAGCCACAGGCCCACACTCAGTGCCACGGGGCTGCGGTGGCATGGTACCCCGGAGTCCCCGATCCCTGGAGGGCTTGCGCTGCTGGTCCACGTGCGTCCCCAGCAGTCTATGAAGCAGGGGCTTTACCTTCAGGAGAGAGAAACGCCTCCTAGGAAATCACTCCCCACCACACGGAGGGAACTGGAAAGGTCCACCCTCCAAATGTCAGGCTCCAACCTTATTTCAGAAAAAGTGCATTGTTATCACTTCCACACGCGTGTCCCCCCAACACACGGACTTACACACCTACAACATATGTGCTTTTTATATAATTCTTACATACCAGCTAACAGCAGCTTTGTGAAAAAAGGCACATAAATTGTAGCTAAAGTATGTGAACTCTCAAACTGAAAGTGTAGACACTGAAGTCCAGACTGGAACCTAGTTCTATCTCCCTCCCCACTGAATGGATCACGGAGCTTTCACCCTTTCCCGCTTTCACAAAGCTATTATTGTCCTCAATTTCATGGCTCAGGGTTTTCCGATTCGCCTGCTGCAGCCCGCACTTCAGAGGCAGGGCGGAAGCCTTGGCACGGTCCACGCTCAGAAACGGCCACTCTGGACAGGCCAGTGACGTCTGGGAGCCCTCCTGAGACAAGGCAGAGTGCCAAGTCCAACGAGAGTGCTAACGTAGTAATGCTAAGGCCCAACACCCACGGAAGGCAAAGATTGAAAGTAATATAATAAAACCTTAATAACATAATCAAGGGAATCCCAGGTAATCTCCTCTACATTGAAAGACAGACGTGTCTGAACCTCTGAACTTCAATTGCGCCTGAACGGTTTAAGACCCCCAGGCCCTCACTGATTCTTCCTGCTTGGGTTGCCACCATTCCGCCTTTGCACACAGTTGTTCACCATGCAAAAAACTCTTCACTGTTCAAAATTCATCTGTGTTCATCATGAATTGGATTTAGCAAACTTATTCGTCACTGAGTTTTAAATTATTTCTAATTCTTCCTGTAGTTTGGAGCGGTATCTGTTACGTGGCACAGAATGCTTTGGAGACAACTGCATCGTCTGGAACATTCAATGGGGCGATGCCACATTTCTCAGAAAAAAGTCTGGTGGGAAGAAAAGGAAGCAGCACCCCCACAATAACACCAGCATTGCCAGCTTGGTCCACTCACGCATCCGCTCACTCACTAATTTAATAAACACGCGTTGTGCTCCACCAAACGCTGAGCATGGTACGAGGTGACAACCCTGGCTTTCCTGTCCCTCTGTGGGACACAGGAAGGGGGGGGATGCATGTAGGTTGAAGACGCTACAATTCTGTACGTGTAAGTGTCCTTGTCCTTCCTTCAGCATGAAGGAGAAATGCCCGAGCACAAGACTGTCAGAGGGACGGGGCTGCAGGCTGGGCCATGTTGAGACAGTCATGGGTCCTTCCTCCATAAACGACTATCAGATATTACATTTGGGGACTATGTCAGTACAAATACAATCCAGGCTGGATTATATTCATTTTTTTTCTTCTGATTTTAAAAGAAATTAAAACATTTCCATGGGCTCCTAAAATTATGTTGGTGCTAGACACTGACCTTACTGCGCCTGGCAGATAGTTGACCCCGGCTTGGGGCATAGCCAGGGCTCTTTGCTTCTGCACCTCCTTTCCCCACCAAATAATAACAGCGACTCTGAAGAAAAATGGACATTCGCATGAAATAAAGCTCATGAGATCTGGGCCATTTTTATTAGTATCCACAACCAAGCGTAGGAAATCAAATAATCTGCACTTCAAGGAATCTAGTAGGTAGGATCTTTGTCTCTTGAAATCATTCTCAGTATTCACCAAACTCCACCTCCTCATCCCCCGTTTCCCTTACCTACCGCTTTGATGCAGTTTATAATCAGTTATTTATTAAGCCATCATCTATCCCACCTCCCTGGAACCGTAGCCCCGTAAGGGCAAGCAGGGGTTGGTGTGTCTGCTACTGTCTTATTGTTCCCAAACTGGGCTCAGTGTCAGGCACAGCATAAGCACCCTGTGAATATGACTTGTTGAGTGGATTTGAAAATTATCAAAAACACTAGTTTAAAAAACATTAAATTCAGACTTTAGGGTGTTTTGTTCTTTCAATAAGAATTTATTCTCTGCAAAACTACAACTCTTGAAATAGAATTCCTGAAAATGTAGACTCATACTTCTTTCTGTTTCTTCCTTCTCCATTTCTGATATGTAAGCTATTTTTGACTGAAGTGTTCAGCAGTGGATGCGGAATGCTGTGTACACCCCCCTATTCCTCCACCAAATTCGTTTTTATATGCCAGAACTTCTTTTCTAAATCTCATATCATTTTGACAATGTGCCATAAAGCAAGAGAAATAAAAAGCATATTAGCGAAATTATTGGTCTACCTTATTAAATAAAGCACATGGTGTTTTAGGAAATGATTCAAATACATATATATTTTAAGATTGGCTGGTCTACTTGCAAAAAAGACAATGAATTGGGATAAATCATTTCTAATATCCTGTACATACAAACTGCCCCATTTCCCAGGAAGAGCAACCCTCCGGAAGCTTAGCGCATCCTTCATCCTTCGCACAGACCCCTGTGGTCACAGAGACACTCCAGGCTGCACATTCAAGGAGACGTTTAAGCTAATTATAGGTGGAGACTTACAGAAAATGCAAAATATTAACAATGATATTTTTTACCTTAGGGAATATAAACTTGTCTCCATTTTTATATAAAACTATAGTAGTTACATTGATTTTTTTAACATAGAATTAGTTTATTTGCATTGTAAAACCCTCAGTAAATACATAAAGGTAGAAAAACAAAATAAAAATGAATCATAATCTCACATTGTGAAAAACAAAATACCATCTGTTAACATGTGGATGGATTCCCTAGAGATTGTTTCGGTGCAATGGGCAGAATGTTCTGACAGGGGCCCCAGGAGCCCACGCGGGGCAGACTGGACAATGGAAGGAGGGGCTCCTGCCTTCTGCAGGCGTGAAGACTGCGTCTGAGTGATGCTCCTTCCCGGAGAGCAGGAACTGCACCTTCCCATGGGCCTCAGGGGCTCCAGGTGCTGGGCAGCTGGCTCTCCTAGAGGATGTCAGTAACAGCTGATGCCCAAACCAAGATGGACTGTTTATTTCCTTGCTCAGTAGGATTTCTCTTGGGTTTATAGGAAGGGAGAGTTGGCTGTGCATGGTGCAATATGAGCACTTTGGGAGGCTGAGGGGGGAGGATTGCTTGAGACCAGGAGTTTGAGACCAGCCTTTGCAACATAGCAAGACCTTGTCTCTGCAAAAAATTTAAAAAGGAATGAGCAGGGTGTGGCGGCACACACAAGTCCTAGCTACTTGGGAGGCTGAGGCAGGACGATTGCTTGAGCCCAGGACTTTGGTGGCAGGGAGCTGTGATCACACCACTGCACAGCAGCCCAGGTAACAGAGTGAGACCCTGCCTCAAAAAAGAAAAAAGAAAAGAAGAAGAGAGAGTCACAGGGTGCAGAAGAGTCCCTCAACTGGACACAGACCTACCCCTGTCTGGGACACCTGGCCCCAGCGCGCCTCTCTGTTGGGTGATGAAAGGATTAGGAACCCGTCCCTTTTCTCACTTTCCTTAAAGTTGACTCCTTAACACATACTGTACCACATTGTGGAATATGTTCTTACCCATTGTGATAATTCAGTCAGTTTTATGTGCTAACTGGGCCAGGCTGAGGTCCCCAGTTTTTCAATGAACCCCCAGTCCAGGTGTTGCTGTGCAGGTATTTTACAGATGAGGTTCACATCCATAACCAGTTCACTTTGAGTAAAAAAGATTATCTTTGATGATCTTGATGGGGCTTATCCAATCAGTTGGAAAGACTTACGAGCAAAACCGAGGCTTCCCTGAAGAAGAAGAAAGTCCACCTGCGGACTGTGGCACCGGCTCCAGCCTCAGAGTTCCAGCCTGTCCTGTCTGGCAGCCGCCCGCGCAGACTGTAGGCTCCACATGGCTCCACAGCACTACGCCAATTCCTTAAAATACTTCTCTCTCTCATCTACCTCTGTATCGCTACGGCTCTATCCACACATCTGTATCTCTGTCTATGCATCTGTATATTTTACCCATTCTGCGTCTATGGTGTCCCTGGCTGATGTGCTGACCTTGTACACAGCTATATCGTATCTTTCATACCTTATGTTCCGTATAAATGAGAAATGACCTCTTTAGCTAAGGTTTATGAAACATGGGGATTTCTTTCTCCTACTTATTTTCTTCTTTGTTTTTCTATGACCCCTTTCTTCACACTGGATTTAAGATATCAACAGAGAAAGATATCATAAATTTGAAATATAAAAATAATACATGGAACACATAATTAACGAACAGCAAAAGGAAGTTTATGGTAGGAAGGTAAGGAGGAAAAGCAAAGTTAGTGAACAAAATAGATTCCCAAAGCTGGGAGAAGGGCAGAAGAACTGAGATGAATCTCTTTGAGCACCCCAGACACTCACTGAGTGCACTGCGGTGGCCCTCCGAAAGCTGAGGCAGTGCACCAAGGCAAAAAGGGGTCCCCCGGGTGCAGAAAGTCAGAGAGAGGTCCAGAGAGCAAAAAGAACTCCCCAGAAACTCAAAGAGCTGACAGGAAAACTGTAAAGCAGAAGCCATCTCCCATGGCCTGGAAAGCTGCTGGCTGGTAGATAAAGCAGAAAGATCTAAAGAGTCTGGCTGGTGCTCAGATCCCAAACCCTGCTGAAGGCAGAGTCCCGGCCCCCGCCCCCACAACATGTGAAGCTGCCCGTGGTGAACTGAATCTAGCTGGCGATTCTAGTCCTACGACAGAGACCAGGGCCAGCCCAACTACATGTCAGACTGAGCCAGCCTCACACCCTCCACCTGGCAGAGGGAGATGCCCTTCCTGGAAGGCAAACGTTGCTCACTCCAATCCCAACACAATGTTTAGCATAAAACACAAAGCTATAATACACAAAGAAGCCAGAAAACAAGGCCCATGATTAAAGAGGAAATAGTTAACAGAAGCAAATATGGAAATGGACCCAATACTTTAATTACCACTTAGGAACTTCAAAGTAACTATGGTGAAGAATCTAGAGGAAAATATTGACAACATGTATGAGCAGATGAAGAATTACAGCAGAGGATGGGAACAGTAAAAACAAAAATCAAATGGAAATACCGGAATATAATTGTATGATATCAGAGAAGAAGAATTCATTTGATGGGCTTAATAGCAGACTGGACACAGCAGAGAAAAGAATCAGGGAAATCAAAGGCACCAATAGACAATCTCTAAACTGAAACACAAAGAGAATGAAAAGTGAAAAAAATAAAACTAAGTATCCAAGACTTGTGGATAATATCAAGCAATATATATAACTGGAGTCCCAGAAGAAGAGGAGAGAGATATAGGAGAAAAATATTTTTAAGAGTCAATAGCTAATGTATTTTTTAAATTAATGAAATACATCAATATACACATCCAAGAAGCTTGGCAAACCACAACATGATACATTTTTTAGAAATTATTTAAGGCTGGACATAGTGACTCACGCCTATAATCCCAGCACTTTGGGAGGCTGAAGTAGGAGGGTCACTTGAAGCCAAGAGTTTGAGGTTACAGTGGCCACTGCACTCCAGCCTGGGTGACAGAGCAAGATCCTGTCTCTTAAAAAATATATATATACATATATATTTATATAAAAATCACACCTAGACACATCAGAGGCAAAATATGGAAAGTCACAGATGGAAACTAAATCTTAAAAGTAGCCAGAAAAGACAGACCATCTTATATACAGGGGAAGTATGAAGAGAATGATGGCTGAGTTTCTTAACAGTGAAATAAAATTTTCAAAATGATGAGGGAAAAAGCTGTCAATATGGAATTCTATATTTAGCCAAAGTATACATCAAAAATAAAACTATGGAAGAGAATAATTCAAATGTTCCTAGCATAAAGAAGAGATAAATATTTATGGTGACGGATATTCTAATTACCCTGATTTAATCTTTACATATTACATGAATGTATCAAAATATGACATTACCCTGAAAATATGTACATCTATTATGTATCAATAAAAAATGAATGCTAAATAAAGACTCAGAGATTTTGCAGCCAGAAAACTTGTGCTACAAGAAATACTTAAAGAATTTCAAGCTGAAAGAATATGATACCAGACAGAAGCTCAAGAAAGAAAAAATGAAAACCATAGGAAGTGTAATATATGGGTTAAAATAAAGGATCTATTTATTATCTTCACACTTTTGTGAGTATACACACATACATGTTTGTGTAATGTACATATACATAGGTTGAGCATCCCTAATCCAAAATTCAAAATGCTCCAAAATCCAAAACTTTTTGAGCACCAACATGACTCAGTTTTCAGATTTTTGGATTAGGGATGTTCAACCAGTAAGTACATAATGCAGATATTCCAAAATCTGAAAAATCTGAAAAAAATCTGAAATTTGAAAGACTTCTGGACTCGAGCATTTGGGATGATGGATACTCAACTTGTATATGTATATATAGAAATAAGCAAAACTAGGAACAATGTGTTATGGGTTTTGTAGACTACAGAGGAATAAAAGAACACAAAGAGTTAATGAAAGGTAGTGAGAATTATACAATTGTGACAGCCTGACATTTTTTCAAAAGTTCAATACAATTGGAAATTAGACTTACATACTATAATGCCTAGCAACCCCTAAAAAATAACACACAGAAGTATATTTTAAAAGTTAATAGTTAAATAATTACTTGATCATGTAAAATAAGGCAGGAAATGAGAAAAAGAAACAAATGCCAAGACGAAAGACTTAAATACAATTGTATGAAGAATTATATGGAATATAAATGGACTAAACACCACTTATACACTAGACTAAAAAAATAAGATCCAAATATATGACTTTTATAAGAAACACATTTAGAACATAAAGAGCCAGATGGTTGAAAATAAAATGTTGAAAAATGACTTACTGTCTAGCCATGATGCATCATCAGTATGGATGGCTGTGTTTATATCAAATTGAGGACAATTCAAGACAAACAGTTCTTCCTAATACTAAGAGTCACTCCAACAAGAATAAGTAATGATCCTAAATTTGTATGCACCTAATAAACAGCTTCAAAATACATGATACAAAAATTAACAGAACTAAAGGAAGAATTTTTTTTAAAAAAACTTACATTCATCATGGAAAATTTGAACATGCCTCTGTTCATAACTAATAAAACAAGTAGACCAAAAATCCAAGAACATAGATGATTTGAATAACATTATCAACAAAATTAACATAATTAACACTAATAGAATACTCTTCTCAACAACTGTATAATACAAATTATTGTCAGGATCACATGAAAAGTTTGCCAAGGTAAACCATATTCTGGAACATTAAAAAAAAAAAACCACTTCATCAAATTATAATAATAAAATTCTATATAACATGTTTTCTAATAATAATAAAATTAAAATCAACAATAAGATAGCTTTAAAAATACTCAAATATTTGAAAATTAAATAACATATTTCTAAATATATAATGGCCTACAGAAAAACCAGAGGGAAAAATAGAGTATATTTTGGATTGAATGATGATGAAAACACAACATATCAAAATGTGTGGAATGCAGTGAAAGCAGCGCTTGGAGGGAGATTTATAGCTTAAATTGCATGTTCAAATTGAAAAAATAAGTTATAAAATTAAAAAAATAAGCTTTTAAGTTTACAAGCTAGAAAAAAACTAAACTGAAGTAGGAGAAAGGAAATAATAAAAAAAGGCAGAAATTAATAAAATAAAAACAGACAAAAAATAAAGAAAATCAACAAAGTGAGTTGTTTTACCAAAAATATTATTATAATAAAATTGATCTATCTCTAGCAAAACTGTTTCAAAAAAAGAGAGAGAGGAAATTAAAATTATCCATATCAGTAATAAAAGAGATAATATCTCTGCAGATCCTATAGATATTAAAAAGATAATAAGAGGACATTATAAACAATCTTATGCCAACAGATATGACCACTTATATGAAATGGACAAATTCCTTGGAAAGCACATCTTACCACAAATGAGGCAAGAAGAAGCAAAAAATCTAATTAGCCTAATATCTGTTAAAATAACGGAATTTGTAATCAGAAGCCTTCTCATAAGAACACAACAAAGATTAAAAAAAAAATTCTAGACCAAATATCAATGTTTAAGAAAGAAGTAATACCAATCCTTCACAATTTTCTTTTTTTAGAAAATAGAGGAGGAGGGAACACTTCCCAAATAATTTTTTGAGGTTGCATAACCCCAATATTAAAACCTACCAAAGACATTATAAGATTAAAAAACGAAAAATATTCCTCATGATCATATACACAGAAATCTGTTAAAATATTGGCAACTGGATGTTATAAACATAAAAAGGATTACATGTCATGACCAAGTCAAGTTTATCTTAAAATACAAAATTGGCTTAACATTCAAAAATCAATCAAAATAGTTCACTTCATTAGCAGAATAAAGGAGAAAATTCATATGATTATCTGAATATATGCAGAAAAAGCCTTTGACAACATTCAGCCCCATTTATGAGGAAATTCTCAGAAAACTGAGACTAGAAGCAAAATTCCACAACCCAACAAAAGGCATCTATGCAGAATATACAAATAACATCATATCTAATGCTGAAATATTTCCCCTTAGCATTAGGAACAAGGCTAGGATTTCCACTTTTACTATTTTTATTCACTTCTAATTAACATTCAACACTATACTGGCAGTCCCAGCTAGTGCAACGCTGCAAGAAAAATGAGGTAAAAAAGCTAAACAATCTCAGGAAAGAAAATCACATATAGTACCTGATTTTTATGATTGCAATAAAACGTTAGTAATCAAGACAATTTAGACAAAACAATCTCAAGAGCATCGCATGATTTGGTACCCAGACCAATCATAATTAAGACAGTGTGGCGTTGGCATGAAAACAGACATAGCCCCAGGGAACAGAATAGAGATCCGCACATACGGCTAACTTTTTTTTTTAAAACCAAGGTGCAAAGCCAACTAAACAGGCAGAGAGGAAAGTCTTTTTAACAAATAATACTGTAAGAATCAGATAAACAGATGGAGGAAAACGAACTTTGAGTCCTACCTCACTGCTTATGTAAAAATTAATTGGAGATAGATCTTAAGACCTCAGTGGAAAAGCTGCAACCATACATTTTCTATGAGAAAGCTAGGAGAATATCGTTGCCTTGTGATAGGCAAAAATTTTGCAGATAGACAGTAACCACAAGAAGAAAAAAATTAGCCTTCACCGAATTTTTAAAATTTGCTAATTGAAAGACACCATTAATCAGATAAATAGATAGAAAGGTTACAGATTGGAAACAAAATAGTATACCTGACAAATGGTTCATATGCAAAATACATAAAGGATTCTTTAATAAGTAATAAGACAAATAACCCAATAAAAATTAGGCAAAGGGCTTGACTAGCGCTTCACAGAAGAAGATATACCTTGGCCAATAAGCACATTAGTAGCAGCGTAATTAGTAATCAGATAAATTAACATGAAAATTTAAAAGTAAAATACAAATTTAAATCATAATAAAATAGCCTTTCATTCCCAGGAGCTTGGTTAAAATTAAAAACACTGTCCATACTAAAAGTGGGAGAGAATGCGGAGCAATCTGAACTCTCATACATTTCTGGAAGGAGTTTAATTTGTACCTTTTTAAAGTTTCTTATAAAGTTAAACATGCAATCCCACTCTTACTATTTACCCAAGAGAAATACTAACATATGTTCACAAAAAGACTTCTACAAAAATATTCATACCAGCCTTTCATATATTAGTCAAACACTGGAAACAGCCCAAAAGTCTGGCAAGAGGAGAATGGGGGAAAAACAATGTTTAGAAAAGAAACAAATCTCTGAAACCAGCTACAACATGTGAATTTCAGAAATATTATAATTGAGAACAAGAATTTAGGTACCAAACAATGTATACAACTTGCTTCTATTTATACGACATCCAGGAACAGGTAAAACTAATCTGTGTTGACAGAAAGCAGAAAGGGATTGCAGCTTGGTGGGTGGAGGGTAGGACACTAACAGGTCACGAGAACAAGGGAACCTTCCGTGGCGAGAGTCCAAATGCTCTACATCCTGCTTTACTTGGTGTTAACATGGGTGTGTTCAAATGACAAAACACATTACGCTGAAAAATTATCATCAGTGCCTTTTCTTATACATAAATTATAACTCAAAAATCGTTAAGAAAATCCGTGGGTTTTTGTATAATACAGGAGACCATGGGCAAAGTCAACATAGTGACAATGGGAGAAGATATTTGCAATGTCTAAAATGAACAAAACTTGATGTTTATAATAGCCATAGAACGCCTAAAAATCAAAAAGGAAAAGAAACCCAAATGGTGACATAGGCAAAGGATATGAATGGGCAAGCTTTTACAAAAGAAAACCCATAAAATTCAAATGAATATTTAAAAAATCCTAAAATTAACTGGTAATCAGAAAACAGAAGAATTAAAATAATGATATAACATGTTACAGCTTCTCATCTATCAAAAATTAGAAAACCAGGTATTTGCAAGGGTCAGAATACAGGAACCCTTATGCATTGGGGAAAAAAAGAGTGCAGGCTAGCGTAGCCATGGCACAGAGCAATTTGATGATATGCAATCAAATCGTTCTGTGAATATCTCCCACAGAAACTCCGACATAGATCCAGAAAGACACAAATCCAAGGATGTTCGTCATAGCAAGGTTTGTGGTAGTGGGGTCTTGAAGACAGTCTGGGTGTCCATCTCTGGAAAAGTGGGTAAATAACGTGTGCCGGATACAGACCACAGGGTACAATGCAGCTGTTAGGTACAGGAACTTAATTTACACACAGCAACATGGAAGAGTTCCAAAAGCACAGCGCTGATGAAGATTAAAGAAGTACAGTACCATTTGATTACGTAAATTAAAGCCCACATTTGCACAAAACAACAATACACATTATACAAAAATACATACAGAAAGATGCATCTTAGCACATGTCAGGCAGTGGGGGCAGGGCAGAGGGCGAGAGTTATGGGCGTAAGAGAAACTAACCCTGTGGAAGGGGAGGGAGTCTCACACAGGCCAAAGACCACAGAAAGCACGAAGAGGACCTGACGCTTCCCAACCCAGATCCCAAACAAACACAAACCCAAGCAAACTTCAGACTAGACACAGAAGAAAAAGGAACAGTGAAGAAAAAAGGCGATTTGATGAAATCGCCCAGAGTGGCACACAGAGAGGTAGAGCTGGACAACAGGACAGAGAAGGTAAAAGACAGACACAAAAGAATAAATTCCAATGTATTTTTACCGGGAAACCTGGACAAAGACAACAGGAGAGACAATATCTGAAGATATAAAACCTGAAGGAAATTCTAGAACGGATAGGCAACCTGAACCTTCGGATTCTAGAAATACTGCAATCCAAGCAGAAAAAAAACATACATCTTGACGCTATAAAAACACAGACCATCGCAGAGCCAGAGAAAAATACTAAAAACTGTCAGAGAGAAAAAGACATATTACTGGCAAATTTAGAATAATCACAAGAAAATCTCTACAAAGAGCCTGAAGGAAAATAAATGTCAATATAGAATTCTATACACAGCTATATTGTCAGTCGGAAATGAAACAATACAAAGAAATTTTCGGACGTAAAAAGAATGGAAGAACTTAGTATTCTCAGACCCTCACGGAAGAAACTGCTGAAGATCACACTTCGGCCCAAAGGGAACAAGTCCTCCGGTAACACCTTCAAGGTGGGCGTTCAGCCGACCTGCACCCAGCGGCTACCCAGAGTACGCGGCCACCCTCGTTCTGAGGTCAGGCCTCTGCCCCGACTGGTCAGGGTCCATGTCACCCTGGATCTTAACATCGTATCGTCCCACCAGAAGCAATGGTGAATGATGCACTCCATGCATTTGTCAGTAGATCTAACTTTACCACTTTAAATTAGCCTTTAAAAAGAAGATTAGTGGTGTTAAAAAGAAGGTAGAATTAAAATTCTAGTCAAAACAACATGGAAAGTGGGAGAAAGAGAGAATTTGGAACTTCCACTCCAGTAGAAGAAATAAAAGAGACAGAGATGTCCAGCAACCACCTAGTGGACAGCAGGAAGTGAGGCAGAGCAGGAGAATGGCAAAGACCGGGGTGAGAACTGGAAGCCACCACAGACGTCGGACGTCTAGGGAAATAGAAATGTGCCTACGTGATCTACTGGAGATAAACAACAAATTTTACAAGTATCCGATGGAGTGTAGCTACAGTGTTAATCAGAAAGAAATCTACAGCTTTAAATGCATTTCTTTTTTAAAAAAGAGAAAGACTAGAAACAAATAAGTTCAATATTCAATATAATAAGTGAAAAGAATCAAGTAAACTCAAAGGAATTAGAAGGAAGATAATAAAATACAAAGCAACAAGAAATTAAAAGAAAATGAAAGTCGTGTTTTTTTTTAAAAAAAAACTAATAGAGTACAGAAAAAAATGTCAACAAGACACAACTGATCAACAGGAATGAAGAAGAAGATAGGACTACGGGTAAATCAAGTCCTTTTAAATAAGAGAGTCCCTGGACCTAAGAAAGAAGCATGTGTGGTCCTCTCACACAAGCTCAGGACGACCCTGCAGCCCCAAGACGGTGGCACGACACCTAGTGTTATTTAGTCTTGACCCTGGGGGCCACTTTCTGCCAATCACGAGAGCTGCTAGCTGTGTGTCGAGCTGTGAGCCAGAAGTGTCCACCTGCGACCACTTTAAGTCTTTGTTCTGGCCATGGTGAGGTAAACACGCTCATCCCTGTTTCACAGGTGAGGAATAGAGGCGCAGGGGTGCCCGACAGCAACGCCCAAGTTCCCGCAGCTGTTAGTAGGGAAGCCAGTCTTCGAAGCCAGGTTGTCTCATTCCAAAGCGCACAATCCTAAAACTGCAGTAACTTTCTCAGTGCGTCCCAGATATGCGAGTAGGGGAGTGACGTTTGGGGACAGAAATACAGAGGAAACGTGAGGTCAGGATTTAAGTTTTCCTTTGCACTTTCCAAAATGTGACATTCTAGTTTTGCCAGCCTGGCACTGGATATTTTCCCACTGTCAGGGGGACACACTTGGCGCCTAAGCCTTCCAAGGGATGCCAGGGCATACCTAGAAACAGACGAAAAGGCACTGTAGTTGGTAATTCATAGCTAATACTAATTTATTTTTATTTGCTTTTAAAGATATGCAATAACACCTTCCTATTAGAATAATTTATTTCTTTTAATATTTCCTTTAAAAAAAAAACAAACAAGTAACTCAATCAAATATATTTTCACTTCCAAAGTCAAATTGTATCCTCTAAGCCTTAGTCTAAGGATACTATAAACTATAATTTATTTGACCTGCTTCTTAGTTTTAATTCCCAGATCCCATATGTTGTTGAGATTAGCAAATACCAGTGAAATGTGGTTGAGTCACAGGGTAATTACTTTAGATAAATGCCATTCCATGGTTTAGGATTACAGTCCTCAAGCTAGTATTTAACGGTACCCGATTAAGCCCTACTTGGATTGGCTATATGGTCTGGGGAACTGTATATAATGAAATTCCACAAAGTAACCAATTCACAGATCAGTTCTTTTGCATGCATTCCAGTGGCTGATTTCATATCTAAATCCAAATCTTCATGTCAAATATCAGCAAGTAAAGATGAACTGTTACTTACAATGGTGTTTAAATAATGAAAATGCTTATTATTTAAAAGACACACATCAAAAAGCACCTGTATAAAATGTTTTCACTGTGAGTTCCAGTTTGTAGGTTTTGAATTTTTTATTAGTCCCAAAATATAGCAAAACACATACTCACATACATGCAAACCAGATTCAGAAACCAAGTAAACAGTTGGTCCCAGCCAGGCGGAGCCAGCACGGAACAGTGCTAGGTTATGTATTGCAAGCATATACAGTGTGTGGTAAACATATGACCTTTGTAACAGTTCCCCCAAAATTGTTTTTTAAAGTGCAACACTAAGCATCTGGGGGAGACAGCAATGCAGAGAAATAGATATAAACACTCATAACAAATATTTCAAACTATCTGGGACTCTGCACATATACCATGCACATAAAAATGAGAGCTGGAGAAAATGAACTCTGGTTGGATACCATGTGGCCTTACTCACAAACGCTCACTAGATGTTGAAATGGTGTTTGGAACATTGCCTCACTGCAAACAAGGTGCCGGTGTCTAGAACAGAGGACCCTATATTTGGAAACCCTAAGTGAGCAGAAGCTCCCCACCGCCTGACAGAGCAAGAGGCCGTCCTTCAGTAGACAAAGGGAGCGACTTTGTATGCGCCGCCGCACACTGATATCTGAGCAATAGAGAGCAATTCAATATTTGGAACAGATTATTAAATCTCATCTGTCATGACTAGTTGAGAAAATTCAATTAAACTTACCACAAAATTTTAGAAATCAGTAAGGAAAAGAAAAACGATCAAGGATGACTGTGTTTGAATTATTGAAGAAAGACCACTTCAGAATTCAGAAAAGTACAACATGGAATCACAAAAGGATGTTTATAAAACCAGTACTGAAATTTCCAAGAGACCCATATAATAAACAGAAAACGAGAGGCAGAAGCGCTGGTAAACCACGGCACAGCCAGCAACGTTACACAAAAGGTTCCATGGGGCAAGTACACTCTGTACCATCTGAAGCAGTCGCTGGTTTCTGGGTTAAGGACAGATATTAATATTAACAACTCCAGGCTGGCTTTGATTTCCATCTGTTTCATGTCTGGCCATTCAACTCCCAGAGAGTGGTATTTGTGTCATATCAACTTTTGGAACTAAAGGCCGCGTGTGAACTCACAGACACACACGTGCTTCCCGGCACAGTGAACGGAGCAGGAGCTGCTCCCCCGCCCTCCTTCCTCCCACCACCCCTGTCCCAGCTGTCCCCACGGTCTCTTCCCACTCTCACCGCTACTCTGCCCAACCTCAGACGCACGGGAGGAATGGGAGGAGAAAACAGAAAAGGACAAAGAGAGAGAGAATATCCTAATTTTTAAAAAATGCAGATTTCCTTTTGGTTGGCAAATTGGCTCTAAAAGAAATTCCTTGGTCTCTCAAATGTTTCAGTGAATCCAATAGAATAATCAGATAGTCTCAGCAGGATGATGAAGAACAGCACTCATGCTCATGTATGATGAATGAGTCCTCTTCCAGGGCCTGGAGGGCAGGATATAAACTATTCTGGTTGCGCCACCTTGTGTTATAGACGACGGAGTTAGAAATGTTGGCTGACTTGTTCTCAGTCTTCATACTTAGTGCACTGTTGCATAGCCTATTAACATGGTCAGTAACAGAGCTAGAGCCCTCTTGTATGTGGAAGAAAGTCACCGCATTCGTAAATGAGTATCACCAACCTAAAAAAAATCTCCAACAGCTTTATTGCCTCATGGTCCCACTCACATCCCATTCTTGAACACATCTATAGGCACTTGTAGTGTAAGGACAATGGCTCCATCTGCAGTGACACAATGTTTGGGACTCTTGGCAGCAAGCTCAGGTCATCATGTTTGTGGATTCTCACTCAAGCGAGTGCTAAGCATCTCAGAGTTGACCAGCAGCCATCACTCCAAGCTTGGTTTAAGAAAAAGACAGTAAAGCTGTAAAAAACATGGAGGTTCCTTAAATGCATGTTATTAAGTGACAGAAGCCAATCTGAAAAGCCTACACACTGTGTTTCCAACTATGCGACATTCTGTAAAAGGTAAAACCATAGAGACGGCGAAGAGATCGGTGGTTGTCAGGGGGATGGATGGGTGGAGCACAGAGGATTCTCAGGGCAGTGGACCTGCTCTGCGTGGTACTGTAATGGTGGACGCACGTCATTATACATGTGCCCAAGCCCACAGAATGTGTTAGCACAACACCGCAAGTGAGCCCGAATGTAAACTACAGACAGTGGGTGAGAACAATGTTTCTACGTAGTTTCGTTGATTATAACAAATATACCACTCCATGGGGGCTGCTGACAATGGGAGAGGCTATGCATGTGTGGGGACAGGAGGTATCTGGGAAATCTCTGTATATTCCACTCAATTTTGCTCTGTACTTGAAATTAATCTAAAGTTAAAGTTAATTTTTAAAAATACAAAAAACAAGACAGTAAAGGATCAAAGTGAGTAAAATTCAGTGGTGAGTTTTTCTGTGTTTTGAAAGACAAGATAGCTATGCATTAGCAGTGGTCCCTAACATTTTGGCACCAAGGACAGGTTTCATGGGAGACAACTGACAACTTTTCCACAGACCAGGGTGACGGGTGTTGGGGGGCGGGTGTGCGGAGCTCAGGTGGCGATGCGAGTGATGGGGAGCAGCTGTAAATACAGATGAAGCTTCCCTCCCTCCGCTGCCGCTCACCTCCTGCTGTGTGTCCTCTGCACTTCCTAAGATTCATGGAAGACCATTTTTCCACAGTTGGGGGCAGGGTGGGGAAGCAGCGTAGCTCTGTGGCCTGGTCCCTCACAGGCTGCAGACCATCAAGGAATGAAGCAAAAGTGCCAGTGTGAATGGAATTATGCCTCAAGAAAACCGAGAAGGAAAAAAATTCTGTATGAGTCAGAGAAACCTACAACTTGGTCCCCACTTCCCACATGTGCCGTGGAAAGATCTGTAAGAAAAGAAGCACAGAAGATCTGATATCCCTCCCGTGAACCTGACTGTCAGGGTCAGGTTCCACTCCTTGTGTTATATAGAGGCACAGGCACAGCTCACCTGAGGCACAGGTAACTCCAGCTTCAGAGTCCTAGTTACCTGGTTCTAGAGGTCACCAGGTAAGGCCTGGACCTTGGAATTAGCTCAAGGTGTGAAGCTGCGGCATCATCAGAATGACAAGGATGGAAATCCACTCCCACCGAAGAAGTGTCAGTGGCGGGAGGTGCCAGGAAAACCACGGACCTAGGAAATCAGGAAGAACTGAGGAATGGAAGGGTCAAGGCAGAGGTGCCCATGGAGATGCGCGGAGCAACGGGCAGGGCACCGCAGTCTGTGAAGTGCTTTGGTACCCATCAGCATAACTGGTTCTCATTCTGTTCCCACCTCTCAAAGAAGGTGGGAGGGAGTCTGAGAAGTCAGGTCCACAGGCCCCCAACACAGCAGATCAGCAGAGACCCCCGAGCAGTGACACCTAAGTACCGACTCCTGGGGCCCTTCTGCAGGTGGAAACTATGAATGTGAAATTGCCAAAAATCCATCTTGCTGATTCTGATGATCCACAGATGTGAGAACACAGAAAGGATTAGAGAGAGGGGAAATACTGGAACCCATTAGATCCATGAGGAAATTTTAGTAAACATTAACAAAAAATGCTTAAAGAACATATATTCAAAAATTTACAAGTAGTAATAGGTCTACAGGTGTTTTTTCTTAAATGTTTCAGTACCATAGCAGGACACAGGGAGAATTTCAGAGAGGATTTATGTTTCCTTGTTTAACGTGAAAGGAAAATAACCCCATGCACCTCTCAGCAATAGTGACTGATCCAATAAGAGGGTCTTGTCTGATTGCTCCGTGTCCCAGAGACAGAGTTATTAAGGAGAATGACAGCACTGCATCCTAGGAGAGAGCATTTGGAAGTGCCCAGACCAAGGTCGGTATGAAGGACAAAGACATTTTAGTCCAGCAATCCTCAAACTTCAATTGCATAAAAATCATAGGAGAATCTGTTAAAACGTGATTCTGATTCAAGAAGACTGGGGCAGGGCCTGAGATTCTACATTTCGGACCAGCTTCCAGGTGACCCTGACAGCCACAGACACCCTTGGGGAAGCAAGCTGTTTCCGGCAACATAGCTGAAGATAATTCCAAGAAGGAAGGAGAATTTTGAACCAAGATCTATGCTTGAAACCCGACTTTCCTAAGAAACCCATTGAACACTACTCTGCCTTGTCAATACCTATGCCATCCTCAATTTATTTCTAAAGCAAATTTTGGTCCCCAGCAATCCAATATAACAGCCATAATATCATAAAATTAGACTGCAGAGAAAGGCTGTACTCTAAATGGTAGCAGAAATGACATTTAGGATGGCGACCACATGATGTGGCATCTAGAAACGAAAGCAAGGCACTAATTCCTTTATACAAAAATAAACAAGAGCAGATGAGGGATTCAAAGGGGCCGTTAGAGGACACACCTTTTCCCAAAATTAAAAAACTCATAAAATCATTTTAATCAACAAAAAGCCAACTAACAACACACAGGTCATTATTTGGGAGCAAATTAATAACAACACCTGAAATAATCTCCTCCTCAACATCAGAGAGGTTTTGAAAAAAACCCGCAGATTAGAGATTTTTAACTAGAAACTGCCTTGAAATCATCTAATTTGTATCTACCCATATTTCTGATAAAAAATTAGGTCCATGTCTGAGCCTTAATCATATAATTTTTATGACAAAATCTAGGTTATAATTCACATAACAACGTATTTTCCCAATACAAATGCTAATCTACATGCTGAATTTTAATGAGACATTTATGGTTATAGGTTAATTACAACATGCATTCATGCTGGAAAATGTTTATTAAGCTTTATGCAATATTTTATTAGTATTGGTTAAAGAAAAAAAGATGGTGTGTAGCCCATAACTAGTTGCTTTACCAGAAGAGGGAGACTGCATATCTTTATCACAAAAAATTAAGTTTTTCATTTAACAAATCCTTCCCAAATCCTAATAAAGCCTTCCAATAAACATCACCTCTCCTTAACACATCTGTCATTAAAATCTTAGAAGATTCATCGACTAAGTAATAACTAAAATAATTTTAAAGATGCTGCAGTTCAAGTTTTAGCCCATTCAAATGGAATATTTTGAAAAAAATCACCGTTTTCTAATTTACAAGCCAGAATTCTCTTTTCACGCACTCGCAAAGCCTTTGGGCATGAGCTGGAGTTCAAAGTTAAACATTGATTTGCATTGGGTTCAGGAAATCCTTGCCACCTTCCCATGAAATTTCAGCTGTCTCAGTGGATTTGGCTAAGATCAAAGCCCCGGCACTCAGTCAGCCTGGGTTTTAATCCCTGCCGACAGTCGATCATTTGATCCTCCAGTACAAAGCACTGCAGCCCACATGGTTTATGACTTCATACGGCCTTGCTTTCACCTGCTTTCCATTCACCTGGATGGATGCATGGGTTCCCAACACTGCAGAGATTTGCAAAGTTGATACAAGGGGCGTCTAAAAGGCAGATGCGTGTTGAGAATTCAGTGACAGAAAGCATGAACATAAGTCTTTCCCTTTTTTCCCTATCTGGTGAGCAACAGGCAGGTGAAGAGCCAATGATGAAGCCCCCACTGTAGGTCACGGGCCTGCAGCATTGCTGATCCACACGCTCAGGGTTACAGCCAGGGACCCTGACGGTCCCCTCGGCCACTCCAGGAAGAGGCAGAGTCCACTGGACTCCAAAGTGTGCTCTCTTACAATCGCATCACATAACCTCTTGATATTATATATTGTCATAGTCTCGGCAAAAATTACTTCGTGAATGTCACTTGGTTAATATCAGCATTGGTTAAGACATCTTTAAACAGGAGGAATACCCTTGTAATTAACCTCAAACACTGACCAGGGTGGTAAAACCTTTCATAAACGTCAATGAACGCGGTAGGTTTTAGCCAGTGCAATGCGGTAGTTGTGGTGAAATTGACGTTTTCAGAGCAATGGACTCTCCTTGTTGAAATCATGGAGACCATATTTTTGTTTTAGTATAGATTCATAAAATGATGAATAAAAATGATTGACGAGGTGACCAATGATGATAATCTAAGCAATTATACTATGGGAAGCTCATGAAGATTCTAGTTTTTCATTGTCCCAGGACCTAGATGAAAGAAAACATCAGGATTTTATTCTGTGTATATTATTTAATTTGTGCTATTCTACATGTGGGAAAATGTTTAAGATATAACTGAACAAAGGAAATTATGTTGACCAAGGAAGAAAAAGAAAAGCTTTATTCTTATAGAAAAGAAAATGAAACCGTGTCTGTGAAGAAAAATAAATCACAATCAATTATCATTATTCTGTAGTCTTATTTTCAGGGGCTAGATTTTTTCAGCTTAATAATTAGGAACTCAGGACTGTATTTATATGAAGAAAAAGAAGACGTGGGCAAGTTATTTCATGTGCCATATCACAGCCCTGCTGGTTATCCCTCTCCACTTCCTTGCCTAGTTTTTCAAAGACCATGGAAATAACTATTAATATTATTCACCATGGAATTGCGATCTATCAACGAGTCACTTTTTTTCATGGGATTAATCAATGAAGAAACAGCAATCTACCCTGCACCTCTCACCATCAAAATTACAGTGTCTGTACTTTGGCAGCCAGTGCAATACAATTAATGTTTAATTCATGCTTTCTCCCCAAACAAAATGAGAAAAAAACAATAAATTATCATCCTTTTAAGATATATGGTATCACAGCTAAGGAAAGTGAAAACATAAGATTGTCGTTTTTTGAAATCAACAAATGAATATAACACCACCAAATGGGTGTAAAAGGGGAACTACAGGGCTTACACTCTGGCACCTATAATCATTACAAAATCATTCTCATTACCAAACTTCTGAACACAAACTATTTGAAAAATCCATGATACATTATATTCTCTTTTCCTTTGGTAGCTTATGTCTGGATAACGTAGCTAAAAATTATGTACAAATAACCTGGCTTTATTTTTTTTTTAAATCCACCATTCCAACTTAACATTGCCTCTACCCACTCACCCAACAGTTTCTTTAAAGATGCAAAAATAAATCTAAACATATAACTCCTCTTCTGCAGAATTTAATTGGTAGAGGCCACGCCTTCAATGGATGGGGATTGGTAGGCAGCTTCCGCCATTTGTAAGGAAGTCCAAGTACTCAGGACGAAGCCCCAGGATATCTAAGAAATAGACCCGACATGAAACAAGATTCTTATCTGAAAGAAAGACTAAGCCTAGGGTCAAAGACCTAGATTTATAAACTGAGTCTGCCACTTACACAAAAATATAAAAATATAAAATATTAATATAGAGACTGATACTTTGATAAATGCAAGTTTCTAATATCCCTGTTTGGCACTCTACCATTAGGCCCACTTTCTTAACCGAGCTTGAGCCAGAGGGGTACGCTAGCCACTCATGGAGGCGACATGGGGCTTCCGTCCGTCGCATTCAGACCTGGATCAACCCTCACTCCACCACTTTGCTCACTCTATAAACATTGGGGAAGTTAATTAAATGCTCTGACTTCAGGTTTCTTGCATAAAATGGGGAGAATAACGGGCCTGACTGAACAGTGTCTCTGTGAGGAGTAATGAGGTAACATTGAAAGGATTTGGTGCAGTGCTGGTAATGGTAACCTGCCAGTAGATGTTATAGGCAGTAATAGCAATAATAATGTCACTTACTATTGCTTCGAAAAATAAATCTCAAAGTCAAAAATACTAAAAAACTAACAAGCCTATGCCTGGGGTATTCCTTTTTAAAGATAACTTTTGAACAGGATCTCACTTCTAAAAGTCCTGTACCAATATGATCATCCTCATTTCTCAGATGAGAAAGCTTTTTAGAAGGGTTAAAGCTTTGTCCAAATCATTCGGTTACTTGGGTGGGGTCCAGGATCCTTCTCTTTTTTTCACTTCTGCCTTTAAAAAGTGTGTTCTGAATAACCACCTCGGTCCGTTCAGGCTGCTATAACAGCATACAATAAACTGGGCAGCTTATAAACAACAGAATTTTTTGTCTCTCAGTTCAAATGGCTGGGAAGTCCAAAACCAAAGTGCCATTGCCACCACTGCCTATAAAGAACTGAGCATCCACATGTCACCTAAACACATAATACTAGTCATTTTTTAGAAGCCTCCTTACCATTTGGGCCCATGTATTCCATTTGAGTAAAGTTGAAAAAAACATCATTTTAACTTGTTTTCTATTACAATATTATAAAAATTTGAAACAGATAGGACTCTACTTGTGAGTATAAGTTACATTGTGAGGAAGAGAAAGTGTCCACTAGGGTTAAGCTTTTTGGAATAATTCTATTCAAGATTAGCTTTGCAAGAACCAAGTGGGCTAACAGGGCATGCATATACATGAACTCTAGAGTCGTTCCAAGAAGTAGTTATAGTTCTTATAGGGACATATTGAATTCTAATTTAATAATTTCCATTTCAATCCCTTAATCATACGCCAAGTGTGTGTTGACAATATGAATGGCCCAGGAGATCTGGAGAAAATGCCTTCAATTTGTAACAGCTTCCCAATCATTTTCCTGTGTTATCAGTTTGCTAGATCCATTTGACAAAGGAGGGAATGGCTCATCACAGAAATTACATGATCTACCTGAGAGATACACAGAAAGGAAGGGACAAGGTCTTACTCAGACCTTAGCCAGGACTCTCCCTCATGGCCCAGCTGGCTGGTGGCGTTCAGATTTGCTAAATATGTCATGTTTAAGACATATTTAGCAAATCTGAGAATGTGCCATCCAGAAAGGTGATGATACCCCAATAAAATTTTAGAACTGAGTGCAATTTTGGTTTCTTTTTAAATCTGACTTTTATATACATAAAATGTTATATTTTTTCAGGCAAGGAATTATTCTTAAAATGCAATTGTCCCCTACAGAGTTCAGATAGTTCTCCCAAGGCAGGGTACCTGTAAGGATGTTTCAAAGACTAGAAATCACCTAAAGGCTGATAAGGAAACTCCATTAGGTAAATGTCTGTCAAATATCACATGGTCCCACAGGCTTGTGTATCTTAATATTTTTAATAAGTTAAAGAGACTCAAATAGGCAGCAAAATGTCAGGTTATCATTTGGTTTGGGACAACGACTTCCTGCTGCAATTAAAATAAAATGCAAAGGCCTCACTGTGACCTACAAGGCTCCACTTGACTTCACCCCTGCCTGTCTCCCCCGATTTCATCATCCTTCCCACACACCGGACTCCTTCTTGCCTCTGGGCACTTGCCAGTGCTGACCCTTCTGCCTGGCTGCTTCCTGCTCAGTCAGGTCTTGACTCCAATGCCCTTGTCCAGTGAGCCCTCGGAGAACCCTTCCTGGCCATCTCATCTGTCACCCCCACCCCACGTCTCTCTGCAGCATCACCCTGGGCTGTTTTCCTCACCGCACTTGTCAATATCACCACTGATTATATACTTATTGTCTTCCTCTCTCACATAATAGAAGCCCCTTGAAGACACAGGGCATGTTCTTATTCACCGCTGTCCCCAGGCCTTACAAGAGTTCTTGGGAACTCATCATAGCCACTCAGATATGTGTTGAGCAAATGAACTGCAGATATCGTGTCAGTGATTAAACTGAAACAGGTTTTGCAAACAGGCCAAACAAAATACACTGGACTAATTAAAATGTTGAAGAACCAAAATTATTCCTGTATTGTAGTTCAAAATTTCAAACTGAAAATATTTTCTGCCCCAATCTGAAGTTTGGTATTGGCTTGGAAACCTGTCGATTTAAACCACGCTAAGTATTTTTGAGTTAAGGTGTATGTTTTACATATTGGAACATCACAGGAAAAAGCTTTTGTTATTTTATTTTGTTAAGTATGTGATATTAATAGTTCTTGAAATCACTGGCCCATGGAGTAAAGTCCAAATTCTTAGCCTATGTCATGAGTCTGTAGCCTCACCTGTCAGCACCCCAATCCCCCACCTTCTCATGTTTCAATATTATAAAACTATTTGAAATTATCTGAAAGCATCATGCATCATGTTCATGAGAGTTCCTCACTGTTGTTTTACCATCAGAGCCAGAACTCTCAGGGTAATCCAAGCCAGTGTAGCTCCCTTTACACGCATGACACACAGGCTCAATTTCAAAGTGACTCATTTCTGATGTTCATCAGTAAGTCAGACTCAGATCTCAAATAATTGTGAACATTTGCTGCCTATCTACAAATCTTTTCCACTGAATCTAATGTTCCAAAATGAACTATTTAATCTGCTCTTATGAATACAGGTTAAATAGGATGCTATCATTTGTTATTGGTTTTATTTTTGTTTTTTTAGAAAATCACTTAGCTGCATTCACAAAATACACTATATTTGATACAAAATTCTGCTATTTATTTCTCACGAATCCTTTTTCAGGCGACCTCAGATGCTGTCATATTGAAAATTGTGGAGAATTATTTTTGTCCATAAGGCCTGTAGGAAGATGCTCCTTCCTCTCAAAACTACTGGGATAAAGTCGAGCAAGAGTCACCCTCTAAAATGTGAAAACAGCAAAATATTAACCAAGACTGGATTTGGAACACTCATACACTGCATAATAGAGTTTGGAGACGTGTTGCTGGTGGCAATTCTGCAGAGCCACAAGTCCCTGGAATGTGACAAGCATATTCATTTCACGGCATGGCATAGACTGGCACTGTGGCGGGTAGGAGCCTGGGCTTGGAGTCACTCACTTGGGCAGTAGTGCCGGCCTGTCCCACCAGGAGTATGACCTTGGGCAAGGCCCTTACATCCTTTCAGTCTCATTCTTATCATCTGCGAAATAAAAACACTAATGACTGCCTCAAGATTGTTATGGGTATTAAATAAATAACATCTGTCAGGCCATCAGCACAATACTTGGCACAGGGTGGGGGGTGAATAAAGAGCAGCTATTGAGATAATGTTGGCACAATGATGTGATGAGGATGCTGGGCCACAGTTAGCCATGAACGAAGTGTCACTTGTTGTAGCATAACCGGGCTGTCTACAATAAAATCTGTGGGTTCTCAGTTGCACAGAGCAATGGGCACCAATGATTGTGAAACTGGCATTGTTCAGGAGGGCAATGCCAAGTCTTTATGGAAGCGATAAAGGAATATTAGTTGAGAATAGCTCATGCTCTTGGCCCTGACTCTGTGTGCTTTCTGATGGAAGGACAGGTGCGAATTGGATTAGGTAAGCAACTAACACTTACTGGGTGCACCTTCGAATAGGACAACTTCTGAAACGACCCAGCCCCAGGCAGCATCGGTCATGCCTTCCTTGGTGCCACCACGTGCCTTTGTGTTCCCTTCTCACTTTACCACTCCCCGTTCCTTTCTTGCCATATCCATCAATCCACATCAGTTTTTCCTAATACTGGTAGGTGCCAGAAATGGCCGTTTTTAAACAATTAATCTGAAACCACACCTGGCCCATAGTAGCTGCATCGCAATGGATGAACAGATGAAGGGATAAGTATATTCGCCTTCTCTGCATTAAGAAATTGCTAGAAAAGGCATATGCTGGGGGTTTTAAGAGCCATCTTCATTCAAAGGTATGCTAAAAGCTCACAGTGCTGAAGGCACAGCCAAGTGCCGCCACGCAGCCAGAGCCCTGCTTGGAACACACTCAAACCCAGGAAGCTCTTCAGAACCTTCTCACATACTTATTCATTCTTCCCGATAGCTTAATTTTACCATAAACGCTAGAGCCACTTCTTTTTTTTCTTCCTATGGATTTGGCATAAGCTTTCTTTTGGGGGTAGTTTGCATATATTGATAAACATACATGAAAAGTTCTCCTTGCTGTTAAAGATCCCCGACTTTGAATATGATTTCAGAATAATGACACAGTACTATTTTGATATGTTCGGAATAAGGTTACTCAGAACAGATTGAGTTGTGGAAAACATCAAAACTGTACAAACACATGCACATATATGTGTGTGTGTATATATATATATTTATATTAGAATAGTAGCATATATTTGCTAGCAAACCTTTTTGAACCAGAAAAAAAGTAACATTTGATTTTTTTTACTTTCATTTGCTCCATTTAAACCATACATTTTGTAGGTACTTCTTAAGTGAAATGGCTTTTCTTCTTTGAGAGGGAAGATTTCAATATTTTGCTTACCAGGTCAACTTAACTTTTAATTCGTTGCCTCTTCTGCTAACTCAATCAAGGCGAGAGCACCCATCAACGGGAAAGAGGCATGACTCACGCACATTCTCTGGTTCCAACTTACGAGAGGACTAGCCCTAAATACTGCTTAATATTCTATTGAAAGGAACGTTCTCACCACACAGCATTTTTGAAAGAAAGAAAGAAAACTAGAAAAGAAAGAAGCAAGTTGTAACATTAGCACAGTCTTTGGATCCAAACATCACTAATGATAACTGCTGTAGGCAAAGGAAAATTATGGCTTGGATGAGATGGACTATCCGGCACCTAACATCATGCCTGTTGCTGATGGGACATATGGTGCAACCAGCTGTGGCCCCTTTGTTCTCTGTGTGTGTGCACGTGTGTGTCTGGCCTTATTCTCACGCCCAGCTGGCCTCGGGTTTTCCTCCGGACAGAGACTAACACGAGACAGAGCACAGTGAACAACCCGTTTTCCCTGCAGAGCTCTGCAAGCCCATGCTCTAGGGGCACGCCTCACAATGGTGCGTGAGTGTGTAGCAAGAAGCACCCAGTATCATCATATCAACACGGCTAGCTCACTTGTTCCATGAGAATACATAGCTACTACCTAGAAAAGTGGGTGTTTTAGAAAAATGCCCAAGATATTTTTATATCTGCTGGATTGGTAGCACTGTCACACTTTCTGATA
Organism: Indri indri; assembly: GCA_004363605.1. NCBI lineage: Eukaryota > Metazoa > Chordata > Mammalia > Primates > Indriidae > Indri > Indri indri. The sequence continues at coordinate 88,877 of RJWJ010001107.1, forward strand.
CTTTCAAACGTATGATTGCTTCTTTTGAATGATAATCTTTTAAGGAAGTACTGATTTAAAAGCATATTGGAGCCAATATTCTGATACTCATTGATGGAGGCGTTGATGAATCCGAGGCTACTCAGAGGCCCTCGATGTTCATCCTTTGTCAAAGGGTTCTTTGCATTCTATGGTTATTAGCTCATTCAGTTCAAGTAAAAAGAAGAAACCTCTTGTCTATTCAGAGTTCAACAGCACAAAGAATCAAAAGGTCTTTCTTTATTGGAGGGTTGGAAAGAGTAAGTATGCTATATGTTTGTCAGGTAAATATCTTGGAAATGAAAACAACAGCAATAAAAAATCTAAAACAAAACCGAATACTTAACTGTAGTAATTTCTTGCAGCAAGAAAATATCTTGAACATTAGCCCCTGCAAAGTAATCTAGGTGATACCAAATGTTCACATTAAGAAAAACTATTGAACTCTACTTAGATAATTTTTAAGGGAAATAGGATGCTTTTCATGTGATTTAAGGCCTGGCTCACATTATAGTTTCATAGTTAAGAATCGCTACTGGGGAAAAATAAAATGGCTCATGTGTCCCTCATTTCTTAAATATATCACATATCATACATATATATACACACACACACACACACACACACACACACACACATGTATGTTCATATTTCTTGGTGTTCTAGAATCCATCACAAGATAATAGATAAGTCATTATCTATGTTTTATTAAAAATAATAATTGGCACCATCTTCTGCAGTTAAAATAAAACACTTTATCAATCATTTGTAATTAAGATTCTGATTTTTAGAAAGTATTTTTGCTAGTTTATTTTACCAACCTAATTAATTTTTTACATTTTCAGAAACCACAATCTAATAATTCATGCTCATTTAACAGACAGTAAGCACTCACAACATATGGAATGCATTTCTGCAGTCATTTCTAAGACAGTTTGTCTGTTACTAGATTAAGTTAGTTTTTGTCTGATTAGAGGTCACTGCTACGTCTCAAGTGCAAACAGTACATAGGGAAAATCAAAATAATCTACTTTCCCAATGCCTTTGTATGTTTCAGATATAAGTTTGATTTCTTGGAAAAATATCCTCTCTTGCATTAATTACAGAAATGGGGTACCAAATTTTTCATAGAGTTTTCAGACAAAAAGATTCATGGCTCTAGATCAGAGTTGGCAAACTTTTTAAAATCCTATCTTTTTTTTTTTACCTGAATATTCTTCACTTTGTAGAACAGTTATAGATTCATAGAAAAATTGAACAAATAGTAGAGAGAGTTCCCATATACTGTCCCTGTCTCCCCTCACCCTATGATTTTCCCTATTATGAACATCTTGCATCAGTGTAGTAAATTCGTTACAACTGCCTTGATACATTAGTATTAACTAAATCCACAGTTTACATTAAGCTGTACTCTTTGTGTTGTATATTCTACGGGTTTTAACAAATGCATAAAGGCATGTATCCATCATTATAGTACCATACAGAATAGATTCACTCCCTAAAAATCCCATGTTTCAACTGAACAGTTCATTCTCATTCATTTACTCATCATTCATTCATGCTTCCCAACTCCTCCCTTCAAATTTCTGGCAATCACTGATCTTTTTATAGTCTCTGTAGTTTGTCTTTTCCAGAGTGTCATATAGTTGGAACCATATAGTACGTAGCCTTTGTAGACTGGCTTTCCTCATTTGGCAGTATGCATTCAAGGTTCCTCTCCATTTTTTTGTAGCTTGATAGATCGTCTTTTAAATCGCTGAGTAATATTCCATTGTATGTATGCACACAGTTTGCTTATCCATTTAATGATTGAAGGATATTTTGGGTTGCTTTTAGTTTTTGGTGATTATGAATAAATGCCAAGGAGCGTGACTGCTGGGTTCTATGTTTAGTTTGTAAGAAACTGCCAAAATGTTTCCCAAACTGGCTCTACCATTTTGCATTTCTATGAGCAATAGAAAAAATGTTCCTGTTACTCCACATCCTCATCAGTACTTGGTATTGTTAGCTTTTTTTGGGTTTTTTTTTTTTTTTTGATTTTAGCCATTTTAATAGGTATGTAGTAGTATGTGATTGTGGTTTTATTTTGAAATTGCCTAAAGATATATGATGTTGAGCATCTTTTCATAAGCTTATTTTCCAACTGTATATTTTCTTAGGTGAGGTGCTTGCTAAGGTTTGTTTCCCCTTTTACATTGGATCATTTGTTTCCTTATTACTGATTTTTAAGGCTTCTTTGTACATTTGGATACAAGTTTGTTTCTTTTTTATAAGCGTTTTGCAAAGACTTTCTCCCAGTCTGTGGCTTGTGGATCAATTTCTGGGCCCTTATTCTGTTCCACTGATCTACTTGTTTGTTCCGGGACCAACCACACTGTTGTGTGAAAGTCTGAAAGTCAGATACTGTCAGTCCTCTGACTGTTCTACAGTATTGCCTTGGCTATTCTAGAACTTTTAACTTTCCATATAAACTTTAAAATCTGTTTGCTGATATGCAAAAATTAACTTGGTGAGATTTTGATTGGGATTACACTGAATCTATAAATCAAGTTGGGAAAAACTGACATCTTAACAATACTGAGTCTTCCTAGCCATAAAAAATGGGAAAATGGGATATCTCTTCATTTCCATAGATCTTTGATTTATTTCATTAGAGTTTTTTAGTTTTCTTCATGTAGATCCTGTACATATTTAATTAGATTTATATTTAAATGTTTCCTTATTTTTGGTGCTAATGTAAATGGTACTGTGTTTTTAATTTTAACTTCCGATTGTTTATTGCTGGTGTATAGCAAAGTAATTGTACAGTAAAGTAATTATAAAAGTAAAATATAGGAAGCATATTAACCCTGTATCCTGCAACCTGCTATATAATCACTCTTCAGTTACAGGAATTGTTTTTGTTGATTCTTTCAGATTTTCTACATAGACTATCAAGTCATTTGTGAACAAAGACAATTTTATTTATTCCTTCCCAATCTGTAAACCTTTCATTTCCTTTTCTCATCTTCCTGCATCAGTTAAGACTTCTAAAGCAGTGCTGAAAAGGTGTGATGAGAACATCTATGCCTTGTTACATTCTTAGAGGAAAGAAACTTAGTTTCTTATCATTAAGCATGTTTTTATAGATTTTATGTATAAATAGATGTTTTTTATCAAGATGAGGCAGTTCCACTCTATTCCTAATGTGCTTAGAATTTTTACCATCAATAGGTTTTGGTTTTACTAAATGCTTTTCTGCATCTATTATTATGATCATAAGATTTTCTTTCCTTGGCTTGTTAATATGATGGGTTCCATTCACTAATTTTTAAATGTTGAACCAATCTTCCATATCTGAAATAAATGAAACTTGATTGTGGTACATAATTCTTTTTATACATGTTGAGTTGAGTCTGCTAGTATTTCATTGAGAAACTTTGCATCTAAGTTCATGAGAGATACTGAACTAGTTTTCCTATCTCGTGATGTCTTTATCTGGTTTTGGTTTTACAGTACTACTGGCCTCATCAAATGAGTTAGGAAATATTCCTTCTGCTTCTATTTTTAGGAAGAGATTGTAGATAATTTGTACTATTTCTCCTTTCAATGGTTGGTAGATTTCACCAGTGAAACCGTTGGGCATGCTGCTGTATTTTTTGGAAGGATATGAATTATTGACTCAATTTTTAAAATAGATAAAGGCCCATTCAGATTATCTATTTCTCCTATGTATAGATTTTGATAGTTTACATCTTTCTAGAAATTAATTGATTTCATCTAGATCATCAAGTTTATAGATGAAGGGTTGTTCATACTCTATTATCCTTTTAATTATTATCCTTTATTATCCTTTTAATGTCTATGGGATTATTATAATAGTGATGAGTTCTCTTTTATTTCTGATATTAGTAATTTGTGCCTTTTCTTCTTATTCTTGATAACCTGGTTAGAGGTTTACCAATTCTTTTTATCTTTTCAAAGAACCATATTTTAGTTTTGTTGATTTTCTTTATTGGTTTCCTGCTTTCAATTTAATTGACTTCTGCTCTAACTTTTATTATTTGTTTTTTCTGCTTGGTTTAGGCTTTTATTACACTTCTTTCTCTCATTTTCTAGGTGAAATCTTTTTTCACCTGGATTTTTCTTCTTTCCTGATATACGCATTGAGTGTTACAGGTTTCAGTTGATTTCATTGCGTCCCACACATTTTTATAAGTTGTGTTTTCGTTTTCATTTAGTTCCAGATACCTTTAATTTCCCTTGAGATTTCTCCTTTGACTCATGTGTTATTTGGAAGTGTATTTTTGTTCTCCACATATTTAGAGATTTTCCAGTTATTTTTATGTTATGAAATGTAATTTGATTCCATTTCAGTTTCAGTCCATTGTAGTTGAGACCATATTTTATATGATAACTATCATGTTAGCTTTTCTTTTTTTTTTTTTTTTTTTTTTTTTTTTTTTTTTTTTTTTTTTTTTTTTTTTTTTTTTTTTTTTTTTTTTTTTTTTTTTTTTTTTTTTTTTTTTTTTTTTTTTTTTTTTTTTTTTTTTTTTTTTTTTTTTTTTTTTTTTTTTTTTTTTTTTTTTTTTTTTTTTTTTTTTTCTGAGACAGAGTCTCACTCTCTGCCTGGGGCGAGTGCCGTGGCGTCAGCCTAGCTCACAGCAACCTCAAGCTCCTGGGCTCGAGCAATCCTACTGTCTCAGCCTCCCGAGGAGCTGGGACTACAGGCATGCGCCACCATGCCCGGCTAATTTTTTCTATATATATTTTTAGCTGTCCAATTAATTTCTTTCTATTTTTGGTAGAGACGGGGTCTCGTTCTTGCTCAGGCTGGTCTCGAACTCCTGAGTTCAGAACTATCTGCCAGCCTCGGCCTCCCAGAGTGCTAGGATTACAGGCGTGAGCCACTGCGCCCGGCTCATGTTAGCTTTTCTGAGGTGTCTTTTACGGCCCAGAATATGGTCTTGGTGAATAGTGCTTGGGCATTGAAAAGAATGTGCATTCTTTCGTTGATGAAATATCCTATAAATGTCAATTAGATGCAGTTCTTTGATGGTGCTATTAGGTCAATTCTCTTTACCGATTTTCCTCCTGCTAGCTCCATCAATTACTGACTGAGGGTTGTTGATAGTGGATTTGTCTATTTTGCTTTTCAAATTCTGTTTTACTGTCATTTATTCCTATGACATTCCTCCTTTCATTACATAAATCTGAGATTCTGACCTTTATCATTTTCCTACTCTCAGAAATTCTGTTAACATTTTTTACAAGGCAGGTTTACTGGTGACAAATTCCTTTAATTGTTGGAGTTTTTGTTTGTTTGGTTGGTTGGGTTTTTTTGACAAAATCTTCATTTGCCCTTTACTTTTGAAGAGTCATGTTGGATATAGAATTCTATGTCAGTAGGTTTTCGCTGTTGTTGTTTCAATACTTTACGTATTTTACTCCATTCTAGTCTCGTGTGATTTGTGGCAAGAAGTCCAATGTAACTGTTATACTTGTTCCTCTACAGGTAGGGTTATTTTTCTCCCTCTTTCAATATCTTATCTTTTTCTTTGGTTTTCTATAGTTTCAATATGATATTCCTAGGTGTAGAGTTTTTGGTATTTATCCTGCTTGGTGTTTTCTGAGCCTCCTGGACCTGTGGTTTAGTGTCTGTCATTAATTTTGGAAAATTCTCAGCTCTTGGTACTTCAAATATGTCTTCTGTTCCTTTCTCTCCTTCTTCTGGTATTCTCATTATGTACATGTCATGCCTTTTGTAACTGTCCCACAGTATTTGAATATTCTATTTCTCTCCCTTTTTTCATTATTTTTTTCTCTTCGTAGTTCACTTTGAAATTTCTCTTGCCACATCTTCAAGCTCACTGATTCTTTCTTGGCTGTGTCAGTCTATAAATGATCCTATCAACGGCATTCTTCATTTATGTTACATTTTTTAAAAAATTTCTAGCATTTCCTTTAAATTCTTCCTTAGAGTTCCCATCTCTCTGCTCACATTATCCATCTGTTCTTGCATGTTGTCTACTTTTCCTATTAATCACAGTTATTTTGAATTCCCTATCCAATAATCTGAAAACCCCTGCCATATCTGAGTCTGGTTCTGATGTCTATTTCTTCTCTTTATGTCTATTTTTTTCATGTCTTATTTTCTTATAATTTTTTTAAGAGCCAGATATAATATATTTTGTAATAGGAACTAATATAATTAGACTTTTAGTGTGAGGTTTTATGTGAACGTGGGCTGAATTTATTGTTTGATGTAGCTGTAGGTGACAAAGCCTTTAGTTCCCTTATTTTTTTTCCCCATCCTGCTGTCCTTGTGTTTCCCTGGGAACTCCCTCTCAGATGGAGCCTGCGTCTTGCAGCTCTGAGCCGTAATATCCCACCATTACTCTGGAGTCCTGTTGATGTGATGGTAAGGTCGGAAGGGAAGCTTCCTATCATCTTATGATTAAATCTCAGCTTGCAGTATACCTGAGTCCCTGGATTGCGACTTCAGATGTGCTTCCTGGGTTTTTTTTTATAGCTTTTTCTTTTCTCCCTTTATGTGAGGCAGGAAAGCTAATGGGGCTACAGTTGGCCAATTTTCCTTTTTCAGGTCAGACAAGGCTTGGTAAAGCAGTTTGCCTTGGAGGGCAGGGTTTTGTTATGGAGAAAACACTGGCCTATTGCAAATGGTTACTTTTCCGTTTCCCATGTTCAAAACTGGAGGGCTTTTTCTCTGATCTCCATGTGAGGATCTGATGAAGTTCCTGGAGGTAAAACCCAAGAAAGTGAGGAGCTTCCAGGAGATGTTTAATGCTCCAGCCATACACCTTTCCTCTCCATCAATTCATCAAGCTTGCCATTTACATGTTCCTGCCGGTGCTCCACAGGCTTCTTCCCCCAGTGAGCTGGCCTGGGCTGCCACTCTCTGTACTGACTGCCTTTCCTTTTCAGGGTAGTGGTTTGGCCTGTGACCTTAATCCTCTGACAGATCAAGAAAAGTCATTGATTTTCAGTTTGTTCATTATTTTTTCTTGTTGTGAGGACAGGAGTAAATGCGTCCAAGCTTTCTGTGTGTCCTAGCTTGAAAACAAAAGTCAGCAAATGTTTTCTGTAAAAGGCTAAATAATGAATATTTGTGACTTTGAGAGGTACACAGTCTCTACCGAAGCTACTCAAGTGTGCCATTTTTATGTAAGAGCAACCACAGACGACACGCAAATGAACGAGCATGGCTGTGTCCCAATACAACTTTACAAAAACAGGTGGTCTGCCGAGTTTGGTCCAGGAACCACGGTTTGCTAACCCTTGTTCTAGACCAAAGGCCACTAACTGACATGCCATCAGGGGCCAAGACATTAGCACACACGAGCAAAGGTGGGTTTAAAATAAAAAGTTAAATATTCTTTACTTATATATTAAACACATTCCTTATTTCCATAAAAAAGATGCTATATCTCATTTTTCATGAAACAAATATTTCACTTTGGATAGAAATGTGGGTACCATAAATCATTTAATGTTTCCAAATTCCTATGCAGAAACAGCCACACAATGCGAACACAATGGCAGCTAGTACTTTGTCTCAGTGTTGGGGACACAAGAGGGTGGTGGGGACGTTGAGGAACTTAAGTGAAAAGCAACATAGCCACCACTAGCAGCCGGTGGGTGGGAATAAGAGCTGATGTTGCCAGATTTACATTTTTTCAAAAGGAGATGGAAACCTAGATTTCATGTAACCTTTAAAAACTTTAATGCTGGAAACTGTTCAAAATAAATTCTTAAACACTGCACAGCTCAACGCTGTGTAGACCGAACACAAACATTCTAGCTTGCTGACACTGGCTCTAAGATGAATTTAGGCCAACTCTGCATTTTACCAAAGGGGAGCCCAAGAGTTAAAGAACGAGGCCACAGAGCCAAGAGATGGCTGAGTGTGACGTATGCTTAGCTGCTGAGTGGCCACTTGTCTGGGTCAGTTCACGGCCCAGATCAAGTGCACCTTTTAGCCTCCGTGGAATTAACACTTCTTTGCTCTGTATTTGGGCCCACCACTGAGCCATTTTCTTTCACTGATAATATTAATAATCCCTATGTTTATGTTCTTAAGTAGCTTTTGAAAACCAACTAACTTCATAATTTTTTTTTCAAAGAGCACAATTATATTTCACCTAATCAGCAAAGAACTAATAAAACCATCACAATTACGCTTGTGCTGTGAAATCACAGCAAGATAAATGGCTCCAATCAGTCTCAGGAAGTTCACAAAGAACATGATACTCAAAAAATCAAAAGAGGCGAATGGTTAGAATATTCTCATGGTGACAGGTCTCATTCCACATGTGCTGTCCCAGATGGAAAAGGAAACCAAGGTCACTTTACAGAGGCTGCAGCCAAGGGGAGGGAGGAAGGTGGAGTTTTCAACCGGGGAGTTTCGGGAGGACCCAGGCTCGCGCTCTCTGTTGCCCTCACTCCTAACCTGTGATTCAGAGTTCTTCCAAATATAGAAGTACTGTCTCTAGAAGGCACCACAATGGTAGGAAGAGAATGATTGTGAAACATATGCAACCAGAAAGAACTCTGCTGAAATATTTTCCTGTCCTAGCGACAGTGAGAAAGGAATTGTCCTATAAACCTGGTGACACACCACATCTCATTATACTTCCAGGCTACAATTTTGAAATGCCATACAAGCACTTATTTACAGAGATAGGTATAACAACTTATATTTCAAAAACATATTTTAAACTGGGAAGAACAAAATATTCTGCGATTAAATGCCATAACTAAAAGTAAGGAGAAACAGTTAGGTGTGATGCGCAGAGTAATTAAAAAAGGAACCATCCCGTCATACACCGGGCATCATTGTATATTTTAGCATTTACTAAACTGATGTTTTAAGGAAAAATAAGAGATTCAGATCAAAATAAACTGTTTTGTGCCCAAATAAGTTTTGCAAATGAGAGTCAGCTGAAGTTACACAGATGTTTTAACTATAGAGTTTCTAATCACTTTCACTAATGCTTGTGTGTACCACATTCAACAAGAGATCTGTACTATAAAGTATTTTTCAAATCTATTGACCATCAAAGCTCATCTTCAAATGCACAGCTTTCAAATTTTCCCAGAGAAATATTCAACCGGACACAATTTGGGAAACATTTATTTTATTTGTTGGGAAATTTATTAATAAGCAAGTTCACATGTTAAGAAAGTTAAATGATACAGCAATTTTGGTTATATTGGCCACATTGCCTGACTTTTTATTACTTCTTTTTTTCTCTTCTTTAAATTTCAGGTTATTAGTTCCAGAAGCTACTACTGGTTCATACCCAGGGTCATTCTCATGTTCTTCCTGTTTAAAAAGTTTTGAATAAATTGAATTGCTTTAGATTTTTAAGTCATTGTTTTGCTTTATTTTTGCACATGGGTTTAGAAAGGGTTAAAATATGCACAGCATATGGAATTTTCAATGCCAGTAGAAGCAAGCAAGCAATTAAATAAAATTGTTGTCATAAAATTTATACTGGAAAGAGATAGAACACCTGGTTAGTTATCAATTAATACCTTTTTATTATGTTCTGCCTGGCTTTCTTTCTCCTTATGTGCGATGATACTTGGGCTAGGGTTATTTATGATTTATAGCAAAGATGGCAATTAGGATTTATGCTCACAGGACATGCTCTGCATCTCTGCTCTGTGTAGAATCACACAATGTGGTGTTCCTTCTAATCACACAGTGGGGAGGGGAGGTGAACTTCACTGAGGAAAAGAAAGATAGCACAGGAAGGGGAATGCATTGCTAGGACCGAATTGTTGGGGAAGGGGGTGAAAATGACATTGGAAAATGCCAACTGGGGGGCGGGATGGGGAGTAAAATGAAAGTGCCTTATTGGAACTAGGACTCCCGGGAGGCCAGCACTGGCTTTCGCTGAGGGTGGGCAGACCTTGCCCGGGGAAGGCTAGTCCCAGGGTAAGCAGAAGGTGGTGAGACCATCAAGACTGCCTCGAGCTCCGGTGAGAACCTCATTGCTCAGTGCTCTTACATCAAGATGCTTCTGGTAACAGTCTAACAAAGAGGTCATGGTCCACGTGGGATTCATTTATAAGAGGCTACAATCCTGCTTCATGGGGAGAATGGACCATTTTTCAAGCTCACAGAATACTTTTCATGAGGACCAGCCACCTTTAAAACAAAACTGGGGCTCATGACATAGTCCGAATGGACATCTTGAGGATTCTGTGCTGAGGAACAGCACATTTAAATCTCTCATCTCCCCCATCAAGAACAAAATTGCAAATGCCCAGTGAGAAAATATCCACTGTTTACTGAAGAAAGAAAAACATGCCCATATTTCTGACACTCAGTTCGAGGGAATTGCAAGACTACATGGTGCTTTGATAATCACACGGCTCGAATTTCTTCCTTCCACCCCCATCTCTTGGACACTCCTCTGCCGCATTGCAGAGCTGAAGCCGTGTGCTACCGTTTGTTCGCCTCTTCAGCAAAGTAAGCAAACTGGAGAAATAAAGCAAACAGAAACAGCCCCACACTCTGTAAAGGTCTTTGATATGTTCATTGCAAACCTTCTAAAGCGTGAGAGTGCCCGGTGCATTTCCCTAAGCGCGTTTCACCCTAGAATCTTCTGTTTAGAGCAGCATTGTCCAATAGAAATACAGCATGAGCCATAAATGTGAGCTGCATATGTGATTTTAGGTTTTCAAAGAGTTGCGTTAAAAATGCAAGAAGAAACAGGTGAAATTAATTTTAATAATATAGTTCAGTAACCCAGTATATCAAAACTATTATAATTTCAACATGTAGTCTACATAAAATATTAACGAGACAACTTACATGCTTTGTTGTTACACTACATCTTGGAAGTAGGGTATGTATTTCACAGGTACGGCACCCTCAAGTCAGACCAGCTTGGTTTCGAGTGTTCAACACGGCACAGGGCCAGTGGTCAACCCACTGGATGATGCAGATCCAGAGTGTCTTGGGAGGTTATTGTTTCACAGCATTGGTGCCATCTGGGACACAGAGATAAGCACTCTTTCCTGAGGTGGACTAATGTGATACTGACTTATCAGTAAATATTTATTAAATGTGCAAGACAACGTTGTGCAAATAGCTTTGAACTACAGAACACGCTGCTATCTTCATGGTACTTTCATTCCAGTGAGGCATGCAAGAGCTAAACCACAGGACTAACTTTGTGACAACCCTGGGTGCTGACACAGCAGGCTCTGACTGCACCTGTGGGTCAGCAAAGGCTTCCCTTACAAAGTAACACTTAAACAGAGGCCTGGAAGATAGTTTAGCTCTAGCTAAACAATGCACTAAGAGAAGAACATGCAGTGGAAAAAGCACCATAATTCAAAGAAACAAAGGAGGAGTCAGACTTGAAATGCAGAGCGCAGAGCGCAGAGAGTGCACTGTGAGACCAGCGTAGTCAGCAGGGATGTGCAGGTGTGAGGGGCCAGCATTGGGTTTGATCTGATAATCAGTGGGAAGCCATCGAAAGTTTTATGCTGGAGGATAACACATCCAGTGTGTTTTTGTGAGAGATTAAAGATGGCTACAAATTCTTTGCTACTCCCCTCACTGAGAGTTGGAATCCAGTTCCTTTACCTTTGAATTCCAACTGGCCTTAGTGACTTGCTGGATCAAGAGAATTTGATGGATGTGAGGTTCTGGGATTTCCAAGGTTGGGCTGTAAGAGGCCTTCAGTCCACCCTGGCCTTTGGAAAAACTCTTTGTCTTGGAGCCCTGAGACATCATGTGAGAAGTCTGACTAAGACAGCACCGCGATAGAGATACCATGTGGAGAGCACAATCTGGCAATGAATCGGAGAGAGACAGACACCAGCCCGTAAGTGATAACAGTCTCTACAAGTCCCCACATCCGCCTTGTCCCATGGAGAAAGAGGCTTCTGTTCTCCTGGCCATGGGTGTCACTGGAGCAGAGGTGCTCCACCAAGCCCTGACCAAACCTCACATTCACAAAGTAAGAGGCCATTGTTTTAAGGGGATGTTTGTTACACAGCAGTGGGTGACTGGAACAGTTCTGATCCCTTTGGCTGAGTGTGGAGAGGGAAGGGAACAAGCACATATGTGGACAACAACAGCTGAGCTAAAATGTGGCACTGGATACAGGGGGCAGTGGATGGAGTTAAGACACACGGAGGAGCTTGAGTTGAAAACCCTCTCTGCCTCAGGAAGGACAGGAGATGTGTTGTTTTCTTCATTTTTGCTTTCTCCTCCTTCATTTTTCTTTACCATGTTCGAGAATGAAGATAAGAATCTTTACTTCTCTTCTCTTTGCCATCTTCCCCATATGTTTTCTGGGGGCTCACCAGTGTCCCTGGCCAGCTGGCCATGAGGATAATACATAGAACCTGTGATAGATCATATGTCATATGTGAGGATGAAAATCCCTGTTGATTCATCCTCGGAAAGAATATTTGGGTTTATTTGAAACTCAACTCATGGTTGAGTGGCTTAAGTAATTTAGAAAAAAATTAAAGCACGTGCCTCACTGTAACTATTTAAAAACCACTAAAATGTCTTTAAGCGGCAAGAAATATTATTAATGGCAAAGTGGTAAGGGAGAAACTGACATTCCATTGGGTAAATTTGTCTAGAGCTGTGCACCAAAGCAAAGCCATCTCCCAGCACCATTTAGGAAAAGACATATAGTGGAATTCTCATTTGTGTCTATCTACAGTGTTTTTTATATTCTTAATTCTTAAAGAAGCTTTTTTGCTGTGACATCTAAGGCTAATCAAATAAGACATTTCTCAAAAGTCCCAAAGAAAGCCTCTGAGCTGTGCCTCAACTAAGGCCAGCGTTTTTAATTCACCAGTGTCATGCAAATTAATTGCAATCACATTTTCTAAGGAAAATTGTTGGACTAGAGATCCGGATGTAAAGCTTGTCCTAGCATGCGGCACTGCTGAGAAGAGATATCACAGCCCACTTTCCCACTTCACATTTGGGGGATCTGGAGCTATTATTTCTTCTTTAGGAAGTAAAATTGGCTGCACCTGGGCATATTATTAGCTGCTCACCACGGGGAGTCTCAGGCTGATGGGCTGCAATTTAGCAGAGAAGGGGAAGAAAGGCGAGCCAATTAAAATGAAGCACATCACTCGGTGCCCATTTGCTGATTGTTTGTCAGAATTTATTATCTCATATTTAACAAATACAGGATAATTAGAAAAGGAATAAGGATGAGATAATCAAAATTTAGGGACCAAATTATTATTTCCCCTGCACAGGTAGAAAAAGTCTGAGTTCTCAAAATCAGTCCTGCCCAAGGAAAAAACACCCCAACTTACACCCCCGTGAGGTTCACAAGGAACCGGAGAGCACGATAAGAGGGTCTCCTTGTCATCCTTCAGCTTGCTTCGACAGGGAGCGCAGAACGTGGAGGGTGGGAAAGTCAGACAGTAGGGCCGATCTACCACGCAAAGTCGTGCCGTTTCAGCCTGAGCTCTGTCGTTATTTTGAGTGGTACTATTGCTTTGTAAGAGGTTATGGTATGTCTACAGACATGAGAAATATTCATTTGATACATAAGAAAAGCAGGATGCCTCCAACCACAGCGAAGCTGGGCCTACTAAGTGGCCTGGGATACGTAGTAACATGCAGACAGATGGAGCTGGCCTTTCCTAGCACAGAGCTAATGTGTCAACAAAGGTCCAAAATGTGATATGGACAAGTCTTCGCATGTATCCTGGGTCTAGGGTTCTACTAAAAACAGAAAGAAAATATTTTAAATGCATATTGTTAGAAGCCACAGGGAGATAAATGTGATTCCCTATCAAACCTCTCATTGATTCATGCACAGCCTCCAATGGAGGCTTCGAAAAACTAACTTTATGAGAGAAATGATCAAGATAATGGTTTGAAATCGCCCCCCCCACACACACACCCCAAATCAATGCAAACACAAACAACAGAAGTGGCCTTGGTTGGTATTTTTGAATTACGCTGTGTGTGAGCTGGCTCCTGGTTCTTGGCTGCAAGCAGAAATAACCGAATTTGTCTGATCCAAGCAGAAAGGCTACTGGAGAAAGTGCAGAGTGACCGGGAAGCATGGGTGACTGAAGTGCACCGCTCAGGGAAGGGCTACCTGCCTGATGCCGCTCTAGTCCCATGTCCTCAGAGTGCCTGCTTGTGTCTAATATAAGTAACTGACCCTTGGCCAGCTCCTGGGGACTTAGCCCTTACGATGTCCCCTATGCTGCTAATTAATAAGATTTTGGACACTGGGGGCCCTGACTCATGCTGCACAAGCTTGTCTAGGTTGTTTGTAACAACAATATGATTTATGGTGGTCACTAGCTGTCCTTCCGGCACTAGATGCCTGTGTGACCACAGCACCACCCCACACCCTCTCCAAAGCTCTGGCTTTGAGACTCAAGCTGCCTTCCCTGGTCTGAGACACTTGGCTCATGTCACTGCGGTTCACTGCTGGAGGAATGAGCTGTCTTGTGCAATTCCATGGGAGGACTTTGGGAGCCGATGCTGTGTCTCCTCCGGATGGTGCCTGAGGCATCTTTTCCCCTCGCCGGTGCTGCTGAATATTCTTTCCCTGAGATAAACCACAGCCCTGATGTAACTGCCTATGTGTCCTGAGTCCTTCCAGGCAATCACAGAACTTACAGGTGGTCATGGGACACCAGAAATAGACTCAGAGAAGGCCAGACAGAAGCGAAGACTCAGCACAAAGGAAAGGCACAGACCAGCCCTGAGTAGATGTCCCTGCTGCCATCGGTGACTACTGGGGGCCACAGCCTGCCCCTCCCAGCTCCTACCAACACCTGCACAGGGCACTGGAGGCCCACAGGCTCCAAGTACTGTGGCTGAGCACAGGGCTGCTCAACCTTGGCACCAGAGACACTTCGGGCCAGATCATTCTTCATAGCGAGGACATCCTGTGCTGCAGGATGTTCCGCAGCATCCCTGGTCTGTGTGCACTAGATGACAGCAGCTCCCTTCCAGTCATTAGTTAAAAGTGTGGGCTGGCACTGCCACATGAATTCCGGGGGCAAAATTGTCCCTGGTTGAGGACAACTGACTTAGACGAAGCTGGGTCAGGTGTCCACATACTAGCTGCAAGCACATCTGGAAACGGAGACTCTGTTGACTCAGCTTCTACAACTCCTTCCTTCCCGCAAAGCTCATGAGGAAGAGCAATCTCAGAGCGGAGGAAGAGGAGCTGCCTGACGCCCGGCAGGCAAAACGCCGAGAGCGCCTGTCCACTCCGCAACGATCAGGGCTTTCCTCTACAGGCTGCCTTTGTTAAAGCAAACAGTCAAGGACAGTAGGACCTGGGGAGGTGGTGCCTGGAGTCCCGGCTACTCGGGAGGCTGAGGCAGGAGGATCCTTGAGCCCAGGAGATGAGGCTGCAGTGAGCTACGATGATGCCACTGCACTCCAAGCTGGGGACAGAGCGAGACCCTGTCTCACAACAACAGAAGAAGAAGAAGAAGACAACAGTAGGAAGTGTTAGGTCTGCTTTCTAAAGAAAATTTTCTTTGCTCACATTGTGGGTCCAAAATGAAGAGCTGTGAAGGGCTGATTAAAAATATAGCATTGCATTGAGAAATCAAAGCATCACGTTTCAATAAACATCTCTGATAAGAAGAAAATTGCTAGTTAGTGCACATAAAATCAATAGGCTTCTTGATGCTTCTCAAATGTGTGCTCCATTTTCACAGAATCCAAACTAAGAGTGAATAAATACATTTGAAAAAATGACTTGATAAAATCCACTGATGACACTCTACGGTCTCTGCCCTTCCGGAACTTCCACCTGCCATGGTCTAAAGAGGGTGGGGAGCAGGCGGGAGGGGTGCCTGCTGGAGTGGTGGCCAACTCCATGCATGGAACGGACTCCCGCACTGCACGGTCATGCTGTCCTCGCAGCACGTGCCACCCTCACTGTCACCTTGATGGCCTGGGAGGGGGGGAGTTGTGGTACGAGGAGGAACCACTAATGTACATCCTGAGCATCTGCCTGGCTGCCTAGGCGTTTTCTGCACATGTGTGTTCTGTCAAATCTAATTTACTACTTCACTTAATAAATTCTTGGTCATTTAATCTGGATATATTCAGTGACTAAATTACATTGGGTTAAGAACATCCCTTCGGGTTGACAGACTCAAAAAAATCAATATTTGGGGGTAATATTTTTAAACAAAATATAATTCACTCTAACTATCATTATACAGTACATATTTCTCCATTTTGTTTGTAAGTATAAAACAAAATATTATATCTATTAAATTGTTCTAATATACAATCAAATTAATTCATGAAAAAGAAAGGAAATCGGGTCCCTCTGGCATAACTTATTCTTCGTGAACCCACTGTGGCTTGTGTTGATTGCCACTTTATTTAGTATCTACTCATAAAGGATCTACAAAATATTATAGTAGCTTGTATTTCTATCACATCTACAGACATTGTAAATATGCCAATCCGTACTTTCTAGATTTAACACATTCTTCTTTTTTGAAAGATAAAATTTGACTTGGAAAGCTATTAATAGGAGCAAAAGAGCAAAAGAGCCCAGTCAAAAGATTTGAACAGATACTTCAATAGAGAAGATATACCAACAGCAAAGAAGCATCTGTAAAAACCTCAACATATAAGTCATTAAGGAAATACCCGTTAAATCATATGAGATAACATTATGACATTGAGTAGAATGACAAGAAAGATATAAGAAGAAAGAAAGAAAGAAAGAAAGAAAGAAAGAAAGAAAGAAAGAAAGAAAGAAAGAAAGAAAGAAAGACAAACAGAAAGAAAGAAAGAAAGAGAAAGAAAAAGAAAGAGGCCGGGCGCGGTGGCTCACGCCTGTAATACTAGCACTCTGGGAGGCCGAGGCGGGCGAATTGTTTAAGCTCAGGAGTTCGAGACCAGCCTGAGCAAGAACGAGACCCCATCTCCACTAACAATAGAAATAAATTAATCAGACAACTAAAACTATATAGAAAAAATTAGCCGAGCATGGTGGCATGTGCCTGTAGTCCTAGCTACCTGGGAGGCTGAGGCAGGAGGATCCCTTGAGCCCAGGAGTTTGAGGTGTAAGCGAGGCTGATGCCACGGCACTCACTCTAGCCAGGGCAACAAAAGCAAGACTCTGTCTCAAAAAAAAAAAAGAAAGAAAGAAAAAGAAAGAGAAAGAAAGAAAAGAAAAAGAAAGAAAGAAAGAAAGAAAAAGAAAGAAAGAAAGAGAAAGGAAGGAAGGAAGGAAAGAGAGAGAGAGAGACAGACAATACCAAACGCTGGGGAGGATACAGAGCAACTGGAACTCTCGTAAACTGCTGGTGGGAATTGAAAATGGATTAGCCATTTGGGAAAGCAATTTGATAATTTGTTAAACAAAGTTAAACATTTACTTACCATACAACTCAGAAATACTATTCTTTGTTCACATAAAAACCTGTAAATGAATGTTTATAATGGCTATATTCATGATCATCCATAACTAAAAATAACCCAACAACCTCATCTTCCACAAGTAAGAAATTACATTGCAGTCTATACAACGGAACACTACTCAGCAACAAGCAGACACAGAATGCTCCTCTGTACATACTGATACATGCAACGACGTGACGCATCTCAAATGCTCTGCACGTGAAAGAAGACAGACTTGAAAGGTCACATTGCTATGCTTCCATTTTTATGACATTCTGGAAAAAGCAAACTATAGGGACAGAAACGACGGCAGGGGCTACTGCAGTTGGGAGTTGGGAGGGAGAACTGACCATAAACAGACCATAAAAATGTGAGTGTCTGATGGGAATGTTCTGTATCTGATTGTGGCGGTGGTTGTATGACTCTCTGCATTTGTCAAAATTCGAAGAAATATACATTAAGAAGAATAAGTTTTATTACACAAAAATTATACCTTCATAAACAGAAAAAGAAAAATTAAAATAAAAAGCACCCTGGCATAAAATGGGCCAGGATTTCAAGGTTTGTCCACAAACAGTGATGCGGGATGGTCTCCTCATGCCAGGCATTCTTTGGGACACCCTCAACAACACTGCCACTTTTGGGGTTCATCACCACTACCACACAGGGTGGCATTTCATTCTGGCCACTGAGGAAAACAGCAAGAAAATGAACATTTTAGGAAAGTATAAAATTCCAGTGTTGTCACTGGAAGAGGCTTGAGGATCATGGTTCAACGCTGTGATGTACAAAACTGCATTCCCTGGGCGCCCTTCCCCGTGGTGCCAGGTCGGGGCTGCCACGCACCCTCTGCTCTCCGTCTGCTGACCGGGCCGGAGTGGTGCCTCGGGAGGAAGGCGTTTACCGAAGTCACACAGCACATTCAGAGCATCGTTGTCTCCAGCACCCAGGTGTCCCGACTCACCCCCATCTCAATTTTGCATCAGGGTGTTTGGTAAATGTACTTGGAGGCCGTGCACAGAGTTGGCCCTAAACGCCAAGTCCAACTGAGTGATCAGGAATTTCTTTTACAGGGAGTTCCTTGTACAAAGGGACGAATCAGTGGAAGTGGTGACTGCCACTGAGCAAAGTCAAGGATCAGACACAGAAAAGAAGAACAGGAGAGAGAAGAGTAAGGAAGGAGGAAAACCGCTTCCTATAACTTACTACCTCGACCAGGAAAAATCTCTACAAAAGCCAAAGGACTTTTAAATGCTCAGTGGATCGGATGCTTATTTTACTCCGTGTTTCCTTTGTACACACCCCAAATACTACCGAAGCCCACAGTTGTCACCTTCCTCCTCTGTTCCTACCCGGTGACCTTCACCTGCCCCTGAAGTCAGCGGCTTTCCTAACTTGAAAGCCAAAAGAAAAGGACGTGAGTATCAGCCCTGCTGGAAGTGCACAAAAAAGCGTATGTTTCGGTGGACAACCACACAACGTCCAGAGGTTATCGGACCCTAGGCTTTCATTGTCTTTGAGCTGTTCTACAGTTCTCTAGGTTGTAGGTAACTGACAGACACGCCAATTCTGCTTATCTGGCAGGGGTGTCATTGATTTCACAAACCCACCCCACCCCGTGCCCAGGGAAAAACCAGTTTTGCGTCAGTTTGGCTACTCGCTTCACAATTACTGAGGAATAGATGCTCCTGTCTGGGTTCTCTTTTCAATTGAATTGGTTGTAACATGGTCCCAGCTTCCTCACTGACCGAGTTAAATGAAATCTTTAACACAGATTCATTTTTATATCTGCATGAGGTATTTTTTAACAGAAAGGTCTCTGAGGGGGCCCCAGCCTAACACTGACACTAGAGGTTCAATTGGGAGGTTGGATTTGACAGTCCCCTGTGCAGCCCACACCTGGCCACAGCCAGGCCCCTCCTGGCGGGAGACTGGACTGGACCAAACCCAGCTCTGTCTTCCTGGGAGTGCTGTCCCCGAGCTGGCTCAGAGCCCGCTCTCAGGAAACATTCGTTTAGAATTAAAAGCACTTAACACTGATTTGTATGTACCCTATAAAAAAAAATCAACATTAAAGGTTATAATGTACTGTCTCCCTGCCATACAATTGGACCTAATAAAGAAACACCGCGTTGGTTACCTACGTTTCAACTTATTACTAAATTAATAGCTATCCTCACATACATCAAATACTGCCAACATTTTTTTGGAAGCTGGTGCCACCCACAAATTTAACCGATTAAATAATTAACTGAAGTAAAGGGACTCCTGTCCAGCAGAATGGGTGTGAGATGTGTCTACTGGCTCTAACACCTCCTTTGCCAAATCCACCATTTCTGGAGGAGGAGATTTGAAGAGGGGCCCTGGCTGATTGTTTCATCGAAGACTGCATAAAATATGTTGAAGCTATTCACAAAAAACACATTAAAAACAACTTTCATACCAGAGGTTAAGTGGCAGAAATCTTTATAGAGCAAAGTCCCTTTGTTTTCTATGCTATTTCCTGAGAACTTATTTAAGCACTTTGATGTAGCAAAAAAATTGTGATGTGCATATGTACAAATGATCCAAACACAGCAAAAAGCAGCAAAAAAAAAAAAAAAAATCAATAAAGCAGTTTTTTTTAACAAATGCATTCCGAACTGGATCAAAGAGATAGCCTGGCAGCTACATGCTACTGATCTAACGCTCATTACATTTTCATTTCAAGGAAACATCTTTTGCAACAGAAAGGTGAAGTCTATCTGTAATGAGCTTCTTCTAAGGCAGGAGTAAAGCTTCTTTTCAAATAGGAACTAAATAAATATAGGGCCTCTGTGAGTCTCTGCAAACAAAAGGGTTGAGGGGGCCTCACCTCTGCAAGAAAGGCCTCTACGGATTCAAGGGGGGGCTTTCAATGATTTTTCTGTCTTCCTTGCTTTCCTTCCCCAGAACAGACTTTTATATGTAAATATGTGGTCAACAGAAAACACCTGCCTCGGGATAGTGGTATTTTTATTTTGTTTTGTTTTCGTTTTTTAAAGTGTAGTCAAAGCTGGAAACTGGATGCTACAAACGCTTACCTCTATCTGATTTGATAATAGGGTTCACTGCTGATCTTACAGCCCAAGGGATGGGCTCCTTGCAAAACTTTTCCAGGCAGGGGATTTTTCAAATGAGCTCACTCAGGAGGCTTAGTTTGTTTTCCAGTATTCACGTGGCGATAAGCCTTGCGGGCAACTTTCTTGCCCCGTGTTCCAAGCGTATTACACCCGTTCCAAGTTCTCGTACCCAGGGTTGCCTGCAGAATACAGAAACTCGGCAGCCTAACACAACACTGTACAAACCAGCTCTTCGTGCAGGTGGCCACTTTGCCCCTAAACCTCTCCACACCTCGTTTTTCCACTTTACTAACATGGAAACTCACCCTTGCCTCTATCATTGGGTTAAAAAGACATGAAACGTGGCTGCCTCTCAATGAGCTTCTGGCAATATGATACAAATAGGAAATAGAGTAGACGGAGAAAATTCAGAGACAGAAATATCATTTTTTCAGACCTGCCTTATCCAACCATCTACCTAGAATAAAATGTCACCAGCATTTCTGTAAGATACCCAGACTGAAGAAAGAGCAAGACTTTTTATTTTTATTTTTTTACCAGGCCCTTAGAACGAAGGCGGGGCTGACAGGAAGTGAGAAATAGGACGGCCTCAGCTCCAGATGGGGCAATGAGCACCCGGACAGCATGACCTTCAGAAAGTGCTGGAAGCAGGGTCTCTTGGAACACAGAACCTTCCTCCAGGAGAAGGAAGCCCGAGGAAGATGAAAATGAATACCAGGGCTTTTGTGTTACCTGAGAGGCTTCTGGTTTGCTTTCATTGTGGCTAGAAGCCATGTGTTCTTACTGCCTCTAATGGGTGGTTCTGTGTGTCAAAGAAGTGTTAGATTAGGAAAGAAGAAACCTTTGTGTGCACGCACATCCACATACAACCACACACGCACACACACAAACACATGCCCATTCATGCCAACCTTTCAGGCAACTGCAAACTGGGAAATATCTCAAATATATTTCGAAAGAGATAAGAAGGTGTAAGTAATTGAATGATATTCCAAATTGCTTATTCATACTAGTCGTTATATGAGCAACGTATAGAAAAGTCATTTTGATTATATACATTAAAGAGAGGTTTTATAATCTGAGTATATCTATGATGTTAATTGTTGCTGTTTTGGTATAAATAAATATTATACAAATATACTCTCATAAAAAGGCAAATATTACATACAGTTTAAAATTAAGTAAATTTTTAGTTTAAATCTTTATTAATTAGGTGTTCAAATTTGAGAAAAGTAGACATTTACACAATTTCTGAATGAGAAATGGGTAACCTGGAAAAGTGACAAATGTTTAAGAAATTCAATTAATATTAACCCCCAACTAGAATTAATATCAGTGAAAAACCACAGAGATATGTATGGAGACTAATTTTGTCCACATTTTCCAAAGGAAAATGGAAGACCTTGAGGAATAAGAGAAAAATATTATATAAAGATGCACCATAATGTGGAATACAGTTATATTTAAATTCTCCAGAAACCAGCTCTCTGGGCACAGTCGCTCAGCAAAGGCCCACAACCCTGTGTCTAGCAGGCTCCTTTCCTCCTCCCGGAGATGCGATCCTGGCATCTCAGCTCTGTCTTCCTTCCTAAAAGCTCTCATAGCGTCTTCTCCACCCCATCTTGGAGCAGGAGACCTTGCTCTGAACTTGCTCAGTTAGAATCCTTCTCCCCCGGGTGCCAGCCCCCAGTCATCCGCTCCTGGCAGACCCCGCTGCAGGAGCTCAGCCGCCCCCACCGCGTGGCTTCTCAGGGACTTCAGTCCTTCCATTCTCTGCTCCCCCTTGGATCTGTACCTCGGTATCTTATTTGCTGCCGGGTCACTGTGCTGAGTGTGCAAACACGCTCTGCCATATCCCCACCTTTACAAAAAACACGGAAGCAAATAACGACAAAACCAAATGACATTTACTCAGCATTCTCCTTCACTGCCCTCCCTTTTTCCTCCTACTTTTCCCCACACAATCTCCCTCACATCTTCCTCCTCTCTGGAAATGGGATCACTATTCCCCCAGTTGCTCAACCAGGAATTATTCCTGATTTTATACACCTCCTGCCCTGATGCTCGTTCCTCCCTCTCACCGCACCTCAACACAGTCCTCGGCAGTTCCTACGCCTGCTAACTTAACACATATCTCCAATCTCTCCGCTGACCTCTATTTCCAGCTTAGGTCGTTATCATCTCCTAGGTGGACATCTGAAATAGCCCCTACATGGTCTCTCTCCTCCTCTAGAAGGTACTCCTCATCCTTGTCAGCAAGAGCGGTCTTCACCCAGTATCAGATCATGGCATTCTCTTTCTTAGAATCCTTTAGTGACTTTTCATTGACCTTACAATAAAACCAAAAAGCCTCCTTTGTCCCAGCCTCTGGGTGACCTGGACAGCATCTCTCTGCAACCTGGTCTTCTCTTAGCATCACTTAGCTCCAGCCACTCTGTCTTTCTGCATTACACATCGATGCCACCCACTGTTCCTCGTGGAGCTGGTTCTTTCTTATTCCTCGGGACACAGAAAGGCCTCCCTGCTTGCCTAATCTAAAAGAGAACGTAAGCCCCTTGAAGAGGAGTTCACAGCTACAAAATCTGCTGTTGTATCTCCAGAGTGCCCATCACAGAGTAGATGCTAAATAAACATTGATTGCTAAAATGATGAAGGATTCACAAGCCGGGGGAAATAAAACTTCCTATTGAGGTCAAAACAGCTAGTACAAAGCCAGTGATGTAAAATTTGAAAACTTTATTCATAAGAAACCACCTTGAGTTCTTAGATTCTTTCTTTACACACTAGAGAAACAAGTAAAACTAATTGGACATCTGGTTTCCAGGTTCTCAGCAAAGTAGGAAAGAGAGGAAGATTGCCCCCAAATAACTCCAATTCCAAGTGAGAAGAGAGTTGTACCAACGGAGGACAGGAGCCATGTGTATTTCACCAGCTTTGTGTCCCCAGCATCTAATATACTGTCTGACCCATAAAAGACAACCACACCTTATTGGAATGAATGGACGGAGAAGTCTAATAACCTTCGGTAACTAGAGATCAATGTAAGGGACTAGGAGGGAACAGAAGAATCAATAAAGAAAGGAGCTTGGAAGATCACAGTAATAACTGAGTAAACCAAATCTTAAAAATTATACAGCATTAGAACAAGCAGAACAGGCAAGAAAAGCTATCCACACCAGGGGAACCTAGGAGCAAGGTCAACTCCTTCCACCGTGGCTTTATGAGCAAATACGTGGTGGAGATCCGGACAAGTCTATGAGTCTTCTCTAAAATCACTTGGGATTTTAAGAGCTAGTCATTTTTTCTTAAATACATATGAGCAACTTGCAATTGAAAGACTCAGTCGCTGTTGGTGTAAGTTTTGATTCTCCTTTCTCTATAGCAATCAACCACACTAAGTAACCTGGAAATACAGCGAAAGCAAAACCCCACTCTAAGGACAGTGAAGATAGTGATGCCTCTGCATATGCCCATAAGGTGTTGTAATTCACCCAACACTGGCATTTACTTAAACACCTTTATCATTCACAGCACATCAGCAAATAGGTACACTGTCTCCAGTTCTCAGAGGAGAAAACTTAGATGTGCAGAAGCATAGTGGTTTCTGCACAGTCATGCAGAAAAACTGACTGAGCCCTCATTTGGATTCAGATCGTCTTGCTCTGAGCCAGCTGTTCCCCTCATCCCACCAGTACTCTTACTCTTTCCTGGACAGAGTTTCTCTGCTGGGTTTTTGTCTTCTATTCTGCCCCGGTGGGGAGGCATCAGAAGGAAACCTGAGTGCCCCCCAAAGTTGTGTTCTGGTGAATGTCATTTAGATGGTACATTTTTACCATATCAACATTCTGTTGTGCATCTAGTGTGGTTCGCCAAGGCACACAACCCCAGCACAGTGAAACTTTAAATAGCTTGTGTCTTTGTTTAGAAAGCAAAGTTGGTCATCCATAAAATGACCAAACTGTTAAGTATCTGGGAAGCCAATCCTCTTTTTGTGACTCACACTTTGGCAGGTCTGTGAATCCACCAGAGCAGCATCAACAGTGAAACACAGAACCCCAATAGGTGGGGACATGGACCCTGGAGCCAGACTGCCTTTGTCAAAGCCTGGCCCCCCGAGGTGACCTCTGACAAATCACTGTAGCTCTGCAAGCCTCAGTTTCTCTCTGTATAAATAGAAATAAGAATGGGGCTGTCATCAGGATAAAATAAGTTAATACCGAGTTCGACAAACTGCAGCTCATGGGTCAAGGTCAAAGCAGCCCACCACTCACCTTCTGCTGTACGGCCTGGTTCCTAACAGGCCATGGACTGGTACCGGTCTGCAACCCAGGGCTTGGGGACTGCAGTTTTAAAAGCTGATTTGAGACTTTTGGTGCTCTTTGTCCCCTGTGCTCCTGAGATGTGAAATCCCTGAGATGCAGGTTGCTCCTTCACGTGGAGGGGCCATGAGGAAGGACCGGTGTGGAGGAAAGCCCCCACCAAGCTCCGTGGGCATACAGAGTGAGCAAGAAATTAATTAGCCTTTGTCACTTGACCGTACAGAGTTATTACCCCAGCATAACCTAGCCTACTCTGATTGACACAATAATTGTTAAATATCTGTCATTTGTCCAAAGTATACAAACTTCAGGAGAAAAGAGGACAGATCATATTTACTTACTGTTAGGGACCCAGCACCTGCCAGAGAACCAGACGTAGAAACAGTGATTGATAAAAGAACAAATGATCTGATAACATGTGACTAGTTAACTAATACAAGAGGTAAACGGCAACACAGACAATGCAGCAACTTTACAATTACTATTATATTATGGGCTACAAATAAGGAGGGTGTACTTTATGCCCTAGATTCTCTGGGGGGCAGGGAGTGAATGCTCATGGGTGTCTACCACTGAGCCCTAAAGGGGGGCAGAGTGGCAGCCAGGACAGGAGAAAGGAAAAGGAAAGAGAAGGGTCGGATAAGTGGTTAATTAGAAGCAAGAAGCACAAAGTATGTTCAGAAATTAGGCAACAGACACATCTGACAGGAGCAGAGGCAAGAGGGCTCATGCAGGTGGAGTGCAAATAAAACCACATGAAATGCACACATCTCAACAAAACCCATATTTGCTAACATTTCTGTTATTTATGTTTTGTATAGTCAACATTTAAAAATGGTTCAAATTGTGAATTTTATGTCATGTGTATTTTATCACAATAAAATTACATATTCTAAAAAAAATGTTCGGTGTTGATCTATCATCGCCCACCTGGATTGTGGGCAGAGAGTTACTATTTACTGAACACCTGCCCTTTACTAAGTTTGTCATTATGGGGGATACGGCAAAGATGTGTCTAATCCCAGTCAGCTCTCCTGGAAACCTGGACACAATGAGAAGGCTGGAGAGAGCCTTGATGGATGTGGTATGTTGCTCCAAAGTGGACAGCTCATTACAATGTAATTTGCTTTTTAACTGGAACTCTTAGAGGATGTTCAGTTGAGAAATCTGGAGGACTCAGTCCTTGGTCTCTGGCCACCTGCAGGAGGAAGAAGCAGAATCAGAGCTAATGAGCCCTGCAGAGGTAGGAGCCCATGGCCAGGCTCCAGGAAATCAGAAAAAAGGATGGGCTCAGGAGCTGGCCAGGAAGAAAAGTCCCCGATGGAAGAATCCAGGTAACAGGGCCAAGAAGAGCAAGACTCTGGGAGGCGGAGTACCTGTGTGGTTAACTTGGAGAGCAGAAGTGCTATCGTTTTCCCAAATTGGAGAACATTGACTTTTTCCCTGTACTCTTCAGCAGCTGTGGTCATTAAGGGCACCTCATCATGTAGTAGAAATCTGCATGCTGGCACCGAACCTTCTGCGACTACACATTTCTGCCAAGTCCCTTGGAATGATCCTACAGGTGCCCTCCCCTGGCTCAGAGGCTCTCCTCCTTGGCCCCACCATTCTGCAGGCCAGCTCAGCCACGCCAGAGCCTCCTGCCCCACGTCACTGTCTCCTCAGTCCTGTGTGACTCTGCCCAGCAAATTGCTCCACGAGATAATTAAACCAAATACTTAACTGCTCTACTAGCTCACATTCCCTTCTCTAATCTTTGTGATCCGGTCCAGTAAATCTCTCCCGCATCCTACCTCATCAAACCACTTTTGTTATTTCCTTAAAATACGATGTCTCTGATTTTCTGGGCATGGCTTTTGGGTGGGATTCTGGGCTTACTGTGTATCAGGCTGCTCACGTGGGTGGCTCACTGCTTTCCCCCACGTGACTCGAGGCACCTTTGTACCCCCAATACTACTTCCCAGTAATGTTTCTACTCTTGGGTCCTGCCTCTTGGGCCCCATAATGGTGGGATTGGTGGGAAGGAGTTGAGACATTGGAATCAGTCATGGAAACTGATAATGGGTCTGTTCACTTAGGGGCACTTAGGTGGTGTTCTATGTTTACCAGGTTTTTAATCAATCAGGGAGATAGAAACTCAGGACCAGGAGGGCCAAGGAAGTCATCAATTTTATGTCTGTGTCAAACTAGGAATTTATGCAACAATAACATTGATTATTCAGCCCCTGTGGGGCACCACGAGAGACCCTCACCTCACTCCACATGAGACCTCCCCAGCTATCATGAGAGCAGGGCTTGGGCTTATGGCGCGGAAGGAAAAATAAAGGGTTGACGGTGACAGAGGCCCTGGATCTGACACCACCCCTGCAACCACGGACGAGTTCTTCCAACTCTCTGCATCTCAGTGCTTTTCTCATGAAAGGGAGACAATAACTGCCAATGCCTGCCTCCCTTAGCTGCTGTGAGCTTCCGTGAGAAGATGTGTCTGGAAAGCACTTGTTCATGTGAGTGAAGTGGGTGTCCCTTTACAGGTTCAAGTGTGCAAGGGTAGCTTCTCGCTATGCACGGGGCCCCCTGGTTGCTGTGCTGGCTTCTGAAGCTGCTGACACCTGTGCTAACCCGAGTGCTCCTGGATGAGGCCCGTGGCTCCAATAACTGGGGTTCGCAGGCGTATCGGAAATAGGAGGGCAAAAGTAATTGATAACACCACCTCCAGCACGAATCCAGTTGTGGCACCCATTGATTGAATTCGTCTATGACGGCCGTGTGAATACTTGTCAGTTTACACACAAATGAAGAGGCAGACAACGTGGTTCACAAGATTAAAAGGCAGTGGGAGGGAGTGAGAGGATGGCTGTTTATGTATGTATATATGGTACAGACACATTTATTAAGGGACACACACATATCTCACATAGATTGAATTAGGGAGTTGCTCTACACACACATAAAGAGTTGTTTTACACATGCACACACACACACATATTAAAGCGCTCTACAAATGCTAGATATTACAATGGTGCTTAGTACATCAAACACTGAGACCACAATGAAGTCACACATTGTGCTTAGTAGGAAGACAAGATCGCGTCACAGCACTGAAATATCCCGAGCTCTCACTCGCTCTTCATTTCTAAACCCGTGGCTTTTATTCTGTCTCAATTTTGTGTAGTACTTTTAGAAAGAAGGAGCCACATAATTGTGTTGCACTGACATGAAGCCCAGCAGCTCTGGGACTGAGAAAAGGAGGTGACAGCATGCGCGTGAATCCCCGTCACGAGGCTGCGAGTCCTGTACGCGCTTGCTCCCTCATACCACAAACACTTAATCACGTTAGGCACAAACACTCAGATCATTTTCTTAAGGTTTTCATCTGTATCACTTTTCCCTTTTATTTGTCCTAAGGGAATTCATTCTCAGAGATTTTGCAAAATAGCATGAAGGGGAAGTTAATTATCCATTTCCTGGTCATTGTCTACACTTCTTGTTCCATATTGATTTGCTATCTAAGAACCCCCCTTAAGTTGTTTATTGATATCTTCCCAGCCTGTGGTTCTTCCCTGTTTAATACATCATTGCCAGAGAATAAAAATAAATGCTGGATGACAGTTGCTTTAATAGATTCCAACTCTGAATGTGATACTCGGATTGCGGAAGCAGAGAGTGGTAGCCTGAAATGACGATTGCTGTAGCATCCGTCACATGGTCATGTGAAGAAATGCATACCCCGTGTAATCAAACGGTGGTGACTTCACAAGATCAGACAGCAAGGCCCGCTTTCACATTGCCCTGTGAGCCTGTGGACCCACAGCTCAGACACAAGAGGACGATGAGTCCAAGCATAGCATCCTGCTGCTTATTCTCAATATGTCCTGGGGATACCTCTTCTTGGCAAATGCAATCTAAATAAATCAAATGACCTATCAGTCATATAAAGTATGCAGAAAGCTAAAAAGAAATACTTTGCAAAATTCCAGGTTAAAGAAATGTGTTAAAGTCAATGCATTCCTTTGAAGCCTGCATGTCTATAGCTATGTCCTTAGCATGTGCACATGGAGATTCTTCTATTTTGGCAATACCCGAGTAAGAAGAAAGGAGGAGGGTAGCTAGAAATTGAGAATAAGATCATTACTCCTATGGGCATTAGAACTACAGGCTAAGGACACTTCGATGGGGACAGGTAGGGCCACAACACAAAGGCTTGGAGTGAACTGTGGGAGCATGTGCAATGGTATAAGACGCTTGGATGCGTGTAGCTCCGAGACAACCATGTACAGAGAATACAAGCTTATTTTCTCCTGAAGGGAGGACACAGTGGACTTGCTATTTTTTTCTTGACCCAGGAACATATTAATAAATAGAAAAAGAAAACCTAGCAGGTATTTATTCTTAAATATATCAGGATACATTCCTTTTAAAACGTCTTAAATTTACAAAAAGTAAGCATCTCTATCTAAAGATTATTTGATGAATGGTTAATGGAGGAATAAAAGCAAAAGAGTTATATTTCTGAACTGTTAAAATACAGACAGTTTGAAAACACAAGAGGAAGGGTGTTTGAGGACTGGGACCCAGACCAACACTGTGGTCTTTGTCCTTGGTCTGTCCACAGCTTGTCCTGCCAGCCATTGGCAGGAGGCACCAAGCCAGCTCCGGCCTCTCTCTGCACACAGAGGGACTTCATGATGTGGCTTTACCCCCTCTCAGGGCTTCACCACCACACCTTCTTCCAGCCTTTTCTATCAAAACGCAGTAGCACTGATATTCCACTTTGCACTTACGGCTCTGTCTGCCTACAAAGCTGTCCCTCCACACATACCCACATCTTTTTCCTTCACCTCGTCACATCTTTGCTCTGAGTCCGCCTCTCAGAGGCCTTCATGGATCATCCTGTTTAAAGCATTAAACGGCCTCAACCTGCTATCGCCCTTCCTTGAGTTATTTTTCTCTATAGCACTTATTATCAAACAAACTATATTTTACATGTTTATTTTAGTAATTGTCTACCTTCTCCCACTGGAATACAAGATCCACAAAGATGGGACATTCAGGATATTTTGTCTTTTTTATTTTCTATTATCTTCCCAGTTCCTTGAACAGCACAGGCACATACTAGACTCTTAGCACCTATTTGTTAAATAAAAGAATGAATACATTGGGAAGGGCTTGTAGAGAGGTCACAGTTTAAGGACAAAGGGACACAGAGAAAGAGCAATATTGGCAGAAAAAAAGGATAAGAATCCCAACAACAGGAAAGAAATGGGCAATAAGAAGATAAAGGGAAGAAAAACAGAGGTAGCCAGGGAGGGAGAGGTTTCAGAAGAATAAAAAAGGATAAGGAAGAAATACCAACGCTGGTGTGTGGGCCGGGAAAGGGAAGATGATCGGATTTCAAAATTAAATGGCTGTTGGTGAACTTCAAGAAAGGAGCTTCAGTAGAATGGTGCAGCATGCAAACTGCTAATGAGTTAAAGAAAGATTTGGAAAACAGAGTTAATGAAAATAATCTATTAATAATTAGAAAAGAAAGAGGGAGGGCGGCAGGCAGGCTGGCCGGCCTTTGCAGCACAGAACTAGAGAGAAGACATCACTTTGGGAGCCGTGTGCTGGTGTGTGCATGTGCGTGCGTGTGTGTGCGTGTGTTTGTGTCTGTCTGTGTGTGTTGGTTGGGAGAGTGGCGGACAGCACCTGGGAGAAGCTGTTTCAAGTGCCTAAGAACTAAATTTGCTATGTTTTCTTTTTATAAGCAAACAAGAGAAATTAACACAACTAACACTGAGTTAAAATACACTACGAATTTTAGTGTCTCTCTCTACTTCAATTCCAGGAGATAAGAACATCACAATTTTCATAACTTCTGTTTATTTAGAGCCGTTTCAGATAAAAATGTTATAATCTCTCAACCTAAGCTTCCAATTCAAAAGAATCGACCTAAACACGTGCTGGTGACTCAAACAGAGAATAGTAACAACGAAGTAAACTCTTCAAAAAACACCCAACATAAAAAAAAATTAAACAAATGAAAAGCCTTGCAGGACCCAAAGACACAGGCAAAATGGATTCTCTGGAGAAAAATGCATTTGGTTCTAATATTCTCGTAATAGATTTTTGAAAACATGATAAGAAGATTGAGAGAAACCTGGGTAACTCTGGATAGATTATGCAAATTTTCATGTCACTTTCCTGCTTGTGGGTGAAGTATCGGCACCATTTTCAAAGCGGCAACCCCCCAGCACCCGCTATCTCTGTCCCCAGCTGGTGAGCGCGACCAGAGGCTTATGCATAACACACACGTGATCCCGCAGAGCAAAAGCATTTATGCGGAGCTTAAAAGAATCTGGGATGCTGCAGTTCTCGGGGGCTTAAAATGAAGATTTTTAAAATACATTTCCATGATTTTCACCAGCTTATCTCAACCAAGAGGTTAAATATTCTCTCTCTCAGAGAGATAGGGGGGTGGGGAGGGAAGGAAGACAAGGAGAGGGGTATTTACTGCTTCTGCAGCCGGGAATGGAAATGACTTTGATTCTTAGCTTATCTAATAATCACTAAGGCCTTCCCTCATCTCCTCTCTTTTTGAAAGCGTGAGGTTCACACCCATGAATATTCCATACCGAATTTTACTGTAATCATTCTTTTTTTCAGGGTAGCATCTCCTAGAAAAATATGCCTTGACATCACTTAGTCCAGGAGGAATAAAATGAACACAGCATGCTATGTTTTCATTGTTTCCTCTTCTGTGTAACTCGAATAATGTGACTTGCTAGGGAAAAAAATAGTACTCTAGCCTGAGGAATTTTTGGTCGAGGATTCTTATGACTTGTTTGTACAACATATCATTCAACAAATATCCCACAGCTTGAGAATATGCCCCTCAAAATAAATGTACCTGTCCTGACTGCTCCCAGATAGAGGCACACGGCAAATGCAGGGTTCATTAGGAATGCCCCGAAAACCCAGTGATCAATGCAGAATCAAGCCCATCTTAGTCTCTCAAATGCCATCTTTGTCTGCAGTGAGTTACAGTTCCCTGTTTAGACCAGAGGGAGGGATCCAAATAGAATTAACCCAGAAAAAAAACGACCCTTGCTAGAACAGTCATAGGCAAAGGTATCTATAGTCTTCATCTTTCTGATAAGAACATAATAGAACTTAGACTTTCTTAAGTGAACCTTAGAGATAAAACAACAGACTAGAAGAAGAAATAAATCGCAGCTGTGTGCGCCTTAATGCTCTTTGATTTGTAATAAACGGGAATGATCAAAGAGATTCTTTTCTCCTATATTTGCCCTGCTATATAATCTGTATGGTCAGGTAGTGACTACAGACGTGTAATCCTGAACTTTCACATTGTATGTCCCTGATAATTAGATGTACCTGCTAGCAGACCCCTAAATATAAATAAACTATGTATAACTTTAACAAATATTAATAAAAAGCAAAGGATGGTGGTCTGCATGGGCTGCTTATAGCAAAAATGATCTTATGAGTTCACCATTAGTAACAGAGTTAATTAAGACTTTTCACCTTAAATAAATTGTAATTCAGAAGAGAATTACAAGCACTATGGTTTAATATTTGAGTGGCAAAGGAACTCAGCATTTACAAAACTCAAATTAAACAGACAGTCACAATACCAAGCAAGCAGTCAGGGTTAATTCAGATCGTTTTCTGGGCTCTTGCGTTCCCTGATTTCAAGCACAGCAAGGCTGGGGCTGTAATTATGGAATGGGTAGTACTCACTGTTCACCAGTTGTGTGTAAGCTTTAAACTAATAACTCAGCAATTACGAGAAAAATGAGCAGTAATTACACCCATTTTACTCGCGGCTAGACAGATGGAACATTTTCTCCTCGTTATTGGCAAACTGTCACCACACTTATTTCATTTTTACTGTTTACTATTTGTTGTACTTTGATTAAGAGTAATTATAGGCTAGGAAAATATGAAAAACATGAATATCGGGTATTTCTTAAAAATAGAAGGAGTCCCTTCTCCCCATTCTATATTGAGAGAATTCTCATTTTAGATGCTATTAAAATGATAACAGCATTCTCAAGACATTTCGAGGCAGCCTCCGTTTCTGTGATGGCTTTTCAGCAGGGGATTTCCATGTTTGCTAATTATAGGATCAACATAGACCCCATAAATATCCTGCAATCGCTGTTATTTATTTTTTTTTTTTTTTTACGGCAGCTTTCATATCCCTTGCATGCATCCATTTTGTGTCCAGAGATGATCTAGCAAAGCAGAAATTCACCTGCTCCTGGAACAAACTGAAAATGTAAAAATATGTCATTGCCATTGTTTTCATGGCTTTTAGGAATAGAAGTCTATTTTCCTCCCAGCACTGTAACATAATTTCACATTTATTGTCCAGTGGAACAATGATATTGACAGTTTCTTACTACAATTTCCCTTGGAAGCTCTTTAGTATAAGTGACATCAGTTTTAAGACCACTTGATATTTACATTTTAGCTACTGAAAAAGAATAAGCAGTATTGATAACACCAGTGGGAAAAATATACGTGAATTCATTTTTAGCAATCATGTTTCTAGCTGGTATTATTAATATTTAATTTATGTGGGCAAGAAATTTGAACTATTTTAAAATAAATATTATTGACAAATGAGCACATATAGAATTATCACACAATAAGCATAGGTTTTAGCTAACATTAAAAATGTTATCTATTTTAGAGTAAGGCACTCTCCATTTCTATGGCTCTTTGTGATGTGGTGTGCGTGTACATTGTGTGTGTGTGTGTGTGTGTGTGTGTGTGTGTGTGTGTGTAAGACGATTCGGCTGTGGTTCTAAATTCTAAGTCCTCGAAGATACAGGCCCAGGAGAAATAAAAGCCATCACAGTACACAATTGGCCTCCACTAAAGCATGATTTTGCAAACAAAATGCTTTTTCCCTTCCTAAAAGGAATACTTGAAAACATCTGAAAAATTGTTTTGGGCATCAGTTTTTCTTAATGGGAGAAAAAAGAAGAAGAAAAAAAACCCCATATCTTGTTCTACATGGCTCCATATTGATCATGGAAATGCCATGTGTTCATGCACCGAGGCGGATGGCCCTGCCTGCGTGGCGGTCTGCTGAGCTGGCGCAACGCACGGCATCGATTAGTGTCCTTAATGAGACAGTGCTTCCGCCAGGACGGAGCACGCAAAGCAGGGGTGAGGTGTGGCTGGGGAAATCGCGCCTCGGAGCAGCCGCAGACAGGACAGTCAGGAGGAGAAGTGGCATGAAAGTGTGGGAGGTGGAGCCTGAGGGGAGACGAGGCCACCTTTTCTTTTCTAGAAGATGCTGCAGCTTGCTCCATCCCCGGCCTCCTCCCCAGACGGAGGGAAACGGGCAGCGGGGTGCGCGGTCCCCGGGCCCAGCCGCAAGAATGCGTGGCGTGGAGAACCGGAGTCCCCTCTTGTCTCTGCCCTTGGCGTGGGGGCAGCCCGAGCCTCAGCTGCCCACAAGCGGGAAGGAGGGGACGGAGGCAGCCCTCCGCACCTCCACGTGTGTGCAACCGCCCCGTACGACCTTAAGCAAAAATCAACCAGGAAAGCGCGCGGCGTGGAGCTGTTGAGAAAGGCAGATCGGTCAACGGGTAACCGGTGGCGACGCCTGAGCGAGGGCGAGACGTGCTGGACGGGCCGGGAAGCCGGTCTGGGCGGGAGCAGGACGCAGGCAGGGAGAGGCGGGTGGCGGCTGTCTCAGACTCTCCCCCTGCGCGGGCTCGCTCCGCCCTCACGGACGTGCACGAAGCCCCAGGTCCGCAGAAGAAGGACGGGGACAGAGAAGAACAGCAGAGTCAAACGGCTCCCTCGGTTCTCTGCCCCGCCTCCTCCCCGCCACACTCACGCACAACACACGCCACACACATGCACGCCACACCCATGCACGCCACATACCACACACACCATGCACATGCACACCACATACCACACACAACACACACATGCACGCCACAAACCACACACACCACACACACACACACCATGCACATGCACACCACATACCACAAACCACACACACCACACACACGCACCATGCACACCACATACCACACACCACACACACACACCACACGCCACACACACACCACACACATGCACGCCACATACCACACACACCACACACACACACCATGCACATGCACACCACATACCGCACACCACATGCCAACACCACACACATGCACACCAGAAACCACACACACCACACACACCATATACCACATACACCACACATCACACACATACACACAATACGCACACCACACAAATGCCACACACACACACCACACACATGCACACCACATACCACACACCACACACACACCACACACACACCACATGCTAACACCACACATATGCACACCAGAAACCACACACACCACACACCACACACACAGCATACACCACACACCACACACATATCCAGGAGAGAAGGAGATGTTATATAAGCTACTATTAATAAGAACTTCTAAAAATTTTTTTAACGGCATGTGATAACAATGTAGGAAAACATTTCTACTTTCAGAAAGAAATATAAGCAGACAATATTATTTAATCTATTGTGTTCATGTTGAAAGAGAACAACTGCATAAAAGCCCCTAGTTTGTGTGAGGAGAAACTCCATCTTCATGTAAAATACCCATCCCAAGTAACACATAAGAGAATCATACTGCGTGAAATTTTATACATGTAAGTCAGTGTTTATTATTCCTCTTGCCGTTATTAAATATAGAAGGTGTTTCTCTACTGTGATGAACAGAGTGCTCAGCGGTGTGGATAAGACACACACAGCAAGACAATCTAAAGTCATGGTGGTCCCACCAGTGTGGTCTGTTGTCTGGGCAACAGCTGCACCAGTGCCAGACAAGGACAGGGGAGAGAGAACAGAGACACAAGCTGGCTTCAACTAACTGCAGGAAAATGTATCTTGATATGTATTCAAGGATGCATCCTCTTTCTCTAGACAATCAAAAGGGGCTCCTTGTTTCATGTACTAAAGCCCATTTGCCAGATCATATTTAAGTCAAGCAAATAGCCATTTGAGTGAAAACAAACCAAAATGCTTTTTCTGGTTTTAGTTCTTCCTTTTGGTAGTCAGAGGTCACTGGCTTTCACGAGAAACTTTCTTTTTTTCCTTCTTTTAAATATGTAACAGAAGAGATTCAATGTAATTGAAAATATCTAGAAGGGAAGTTCTAGAACATCCTAATCTTAAGGCTTCATAAAAGAATTTATTTGATGCCAATTCAGTGAATTTATTTACTCTGACATGGAGATCCTTACAGACTGATAAAAGCCAAGTTAATATGTGTTTCAAAGATGTGCATTAGTGAAAAATAATGATTTTATTATACTTGAATCACTTCTTTGGCTCTTGAGAATTGTAAGTAATAGTATTTAGGTTATTAAATATGAAATGTCCAATTTCCTTAAGTACTAAGTTTGACAGTTGGTATCTCTGACATTTCACTTTGACACTTCTTGTTTTATTTTTATTGTGAAGGTACATCCTCAGTCTTGCAAATGCATGTTTTGGCTTGTGATTATCTTTCAAATTTTTCTTAGAGCAATTTTTGTGAAACCATGGATAAGTGTTATTTTCAAATATGAATTCTGTCATGGAACCAATGCAGTGTGGACATTGGTGATTTCAATCTTATAAATGAGCCACATGGGTGACCTGAGACCAAGGTGGACAATGATGAGCTGAAAGATATAGTGGAAGCGAATCCATCTCAACCTACGGTGAATTAGCAGCAAGGTTTGACATTACTATTCCAACAATATTGGACCATTTGAAACCAATGGGCAAGGTAAAGACGCTGTATAGATGGGTTCTGCATAAATTAAATGAACATAAGAAGAAACATCATCTTGAAGCTTGCCTTTCTTTGCTGTCATAAAGGCAAACCATTTCTTCATTGTATTGTTACATGTGGTGAAAAATGGATACTTTTTGACAATTGCAAATGTTCAGTATGATGGCTGGACAAAGATGAAGTGCTGAAACACAGTCCAAAACTGTATTTTCATCAACAAAAGCTCATGGTGTCTGTTGGGTGGTCCGGTGCTGGTATCATCCACTACAGCTTCATGAAACCTGGTTAGTCAATTACAGCAGTCGTCTACTGCAACCAATTGGATGAAATGATGAGGATACTTGTGATTAAGCAGCCAAGATTGGTAAATAGAGACAGGCCAATCCTCTTCCAAGACAAAGCTCAACCACATGCCACACAAACAACGCTGCTCAAACTACAAAGGCTGGACTTGGAAACACTCTGTCATCCACCGTATTCACCAGACCTTGCACCAACTGACTACCACTCCTTCCAGGATTTGGACCACTTCTTGCAATGAAAAATATTCAATTCTCAACAAGCTGTGGAAAACGCCCTTAGCGATTGCATCACCACTGGCTCTCCAGGCTTCTTAGCTGCTGGCATAAAGAAGCTACCATTAAGATGGCAAAACTGTGTTGATAGTTTAGGTGCATACTTTGATTAATTGTACATTAATTGTACTGCTTTTTGTTTGAGATATAATAAACTACACTTTTGATTTGAATTTGGACATTTCATATTTAATGACCTAATATCAGTTTTCAAAGCATGCCAGTGCATTATAAGGTAAGAATGTTGTGCAAGGAAATTGGAAAGGTGAGCTTAACCTTGGGAGCATGCGTTCCCAATGCCAGCATTGTCGGGTTATAGCTCATTATTACATGTTTTCAATTATCCCATGAGGCAACCCATTTAAATAATATTTATTAAACATCTAGTATGTGCCAAATGCTTTTCCAGACACTCTTGAGAACAAACAGAAAATAAAATCCACAGTTTCTCTTTTAAATGAATTTATAATGTTGTTGGAGAAAGACTAATGTTTTTACAGTATTTTTTTTTTAATGGTTCAAGTTATTTTGAACTAGAGAAGACAGAAGGCGGTAAAAATTCCAAGGCTGGAACAGACCATAGTGGGAGGCAGGATTCCCTGTGAACTTACTATGTGCCAGTATTCTACCAGATGATTTATGGGTGTTATCTCATGAAATCCTCATGGCATCTTTACCATATGGGGATTATTATTCCTCCTGTGGGTTGTGGATGGGAAAATTGAGTCTCAGAGAAGTTAAGTATTTGTCCAGGGTGACACATCTTGGAATCGCGCAGAGAGCCCTGGCTGTTGGACTCCACAGGCCAGAAGGAACTCAGAGACGAAAAACTCAATACTTTCATCACGGAGTAGGCTTCCTAGAAGAGGAGGAGCAGATGCCAGTCTAAAAAATGAAGAATTACGAAAAGCAGAGAGCACAGCAAGGTGGGGTGGTTAGAACAGAGATGAGGGTAGGAGCCGGCACTACGGAAGGGAATGATGGACCCAGGTCACAGTCAAAAGCTCCCACTGGGAGCAGGAGGAGACGACAGCGGGAAGGGTCATGGTGTACAACTCGTTTCCAGTACATCTGGCCCAGGACCACTGGGAGGGCTTTTGAAAAGAAAAGTATTTCTGCCCCTATTTATGGGAGATTTTGGTTCTGGAGGTAAGAGGAAGCCCAGGAGTATACCTTCCCACCAGCTCTCTGGAGATTCCAGTGTGCAGTGAGAATGGGAACCTCGGGGGCAGAGGGCCTCCCAGTAGAGCCAGTGACTGGTCTGGATTTGCTCTGATAAGAATATGCAGCCTGGACTGGGGGCTCTGGGGTGCAGAAGTTGGGGTTGTCTTGTCTTTCCAGCACCCAGCACAGTCTTTGGAGTAGAATAAAACTGTTTTCCAGTGGACACGTGAGTGGAGGGGTGGCTAGGTGGAGGACCGGTGAAGAGCCATATGATAAAGTTCTTGAATGCAGCTCACAGCTGTGTGAGTGGGACCTGCAGGACGGCTACTGCCTGCAAATAGCCACTGTGGTTTTCTTCCTGTCTTGAACTGAGTAAGACAGGTTGATAGTCTCACTTTTGACTCACACTTGGGTGGCCTTCAGTAAGGGGCTTGACTTTTCCTTTTTATTTTCTCTAACTTGGAGAAACAGTATGTTTCATAAGTAAGCAACCTGTTGTCAATAGGAATTTCACACACACCCTGGGGAATCATGGTCAAATTAGTGTAGGAAACCCTGGCTTAAATTCAGAGTCTTAAATGCACCGAAAAGCTCTCAGGGGAGAAACCACATCCACAGGACACCGAATAATAACAGTTCCCAGAGTGGACTCTGAAGCGCCCACTTGGCATGGCAGAGGTTCAGCTAATTTGGCCACTTCAGCCAAAGGTGGACCCTTCTGCTCTATTATTGGCTGAAGTGTGTCCTCCCACAAAATTCATATGTTGAAGCCCCAGGTCTCGATATAGTCATATTTGGAGACAGAGTCTTTAAAGAGATAATAAAGTTAAAATGAGGCTATTAGGGTGAACCGTTAACCCAACCTGGCTGGTGTCCTTACAAGAAAAAATTTGGACACACAGAAGACACCAGGCAGGTGTGTACAGAGGAAAGACCATGTGAGGACACAGAGAGAACACGGCCACCTACAAGCCAAGAGGAGAGGCCTCAGGGGAAACCAAACCTGCTGACGCTTTGATCTTAAACTTCTGGCCTCCAAAATGTGAGAAAAAAATTACTGTTGCTCTAGTCCCCAGTCTGCAGTATTTTGTTATAGCAGCCTGAGCAAACTAATCCATGCTCCTTTCTGTCCACATCAAGGACACCCTTGAAGCTCTGACTTCGGGGGCGGGGGGCAGCAAGGGCAATGTAACCTAAACATTTGTACCCCCATAATATACAGAAATAAAAAAAATGAGACATAGGCATAAAAATTACTGTGGACTTCATTAAACTCCCAGCTTCCCAAGCACCAGCCCAGAAATTCCGACTTAGCTGGTCCAAAACTGGGATTCTGAATGTGGGTGACTTCCGAACTCCACCTGGAGAAACACTGATTTCAGAGCTGGGCAGTGAGAAGAGCCAGCACACAGCAGGTGCTCAGTAAGTGCTCTCTGGATGGATGGATGGACGGACGGACGGACAGGCTCTTTCTAATGACAGTACAGAGCCAAACTCAGACGGTTTTACATCATTTCTCGCTTCAGCAAATAGTGTTTTGGGAAAGATTCAAGCGATTTATGTGCAGTTAGGACCCTCACTAGAGCATGTGCAAACATGAAAGGCATCGCTGAAAACTGGGACCCATAAATTAAAATCTGACGAGATATATGATAGTTCTTCTTTTGAATATATATTTAAAAATTTAACTACGAGATTTTAAAAATTATTTTCAAGTAACTAAAGCCAGATACTTATACTCTTTAATTAAATTTTACAAATAAGGATACATGGTGTGTCGGGGGGAGGCTATATTTTATTCTAGCTTCGGGTTTTGGCCACAGAAGCACAAGCGTCCTGGGAGCTGTCAAATCAAGGACATTTTCCGACTGTAACAGCATAATAGACTCTTTCATGAAGAATTTATGTACTCTCTTCTTGCATCTTTTCTTCCCAATATTCCCTTTCTCTTCCTTCTGTGCTGGTTATTTGATGTACTGAAAGCTACGGCAATTAAGGGAAATGTACTTGGGCACAGAAATAACAATCGGCACTGTTTCTTACGGTTTTGATGATTTAATATGCTACATAGGCATTCAAAGCCACAGAGATGCAATGACTGAATATAAATTCCCTGATAAAGACCAGCGTAAATCAAGGAGCAAGAGCAAAAGATTTTATTAGAGATGATACATAAAGATGAAATTTAGCTTGAGTGTAGAAGGCTGTTAATTGAATTATGGTAAAGTAGTGAAACTCGAAACTCATCTGTATTTGTGGAACCATGTGATGCTTCAATGAAGTCCTTTTTAAGGCATTCACTATGTAGTAAGGGTTTATATCCACCAGTAATAAGACCAGTCAGTCAAAAGAGTCCCCAAATCTCATGGCAGATAGACAGAAATACAAGGTGCCCTTCTTCCTCTTTTATGTTACAGACTCACAGTCCAATTCTCTATCTGGGGTAAATACTCCCATCATTTGCAAAAACACTGTCACATTTGGTGGTATGGGGTCATGGCCCTAAAAACCATGTCGTTATCATATAATTGCTTTACCTCATTCCTGTCTAAATTCCATCTCAATTTAGCAAAATGGATAATTGGAACAAAAATTTTTTTTGTACAGGAAATATTCCAAAACAATGGATTATTTAAACTGTCTTAAAACATTAAAAATATTTCCTCTACAAAGTATAATGGGTGCAGAGTGGATAATGTATGACG
This sequence comes from Indri indri, assembly GCA_004363605.1. Taxonomy (NCBI): domain Eukaryota; kingdom Metazoa; phylum Chordata; class Mammalia; order Primates; family Indriidae; genus Indri; species Indri indri. The sequence goes on from RJWJ010001107.1 coordinate 130,006, forward strand.
AAAATGACACTAGTATTATAACCCTGTAGCCTTTGGGCTACAAAATTAACTGCATTAACCCAAGAAAGATCCTTATGGGGAGGGAGCTGAGGATAAAGTTGCCACCGTGGGGTTCGAGCCGATGAAGGGAGTAGGCCAGTGTAACCACGACCAAAAGAAATACAAATGGGTGGAGCGTAAGGCCTAGAACTTGTCCTGAAAATCATTAAAAGCAGTGGCCGTTCGCCCCATACCCTGAGTGCGGATTTCTCATCAGCAAAGAGAAACCATGAACCACTGACCAGCCCCGAGTCTGTTGTGTTGCCTCCTGAAATTCCTACAAACTTGGTTTCTGTTCTCTAGCCTCATTTCAGTTCTTCCTTGGATGAAATATTTAGAGATGACAGAACTACTGACGTCGAACATGAAGTGTCTAAAAGGAACGAGTGGCTGGCAGGAGGGGCCGCGGCAGACACGGGCACAGTAAGTGCAGAGCACGTGCAGCGGAGCCTCGGGGGGCCGACGCGTCCTGCTCTCCCACCAGGGAGCACAAGGGTCGCAGTTCTTCTTCCCAACGTCTTCCAGGCCCTCCAGATGAGCAGGTCCGCCCCTCAGGTGCCCGGAGAGCTGAGAAACCCCGCGCCCCACGTGCATGTTACGTCCACTCGCACGCCCAGCTCCGGGCCAGCTTCCGAGGTTTCCTTCCAATACTTTCTCCCTAAGTTTCGCTTCGCTCTCAGCCATGACTCTGTGCATTCTTGTCAAGAATCCGCAGCATGGTAAAGACACGAAGTTGTTGAAATTTTGCTCTGCGATTTTAAAGGAGGAAAAGTTCAAGCCACAGATATTGGCAGGGCTATGCTAACCTGTCATTGTGAGAATAAGTTCTTCAATCCTACTCTCATCACTTCACTGGTGTCTGCATCAGGGCAGCTGTGAAAGTTCAGAACGCTGACATTTGCCAAATGCTGCATAAGAACGTGTACACTAATTATGGCTTAGAAAGGCCGATTTGCTCCTGAATGGCAAGAGCAACAATCTTTGCCTCAGTCCCCACGTGTGAGCACTGTATATTTACACCCTTATTTCTGCAAAGCGGTTTTGAATCCTCCATATTTCTTCATCAGGTATATTTGAGAAAATAACTATAAATATCCTATCAGATGTCACAAACCTAACTTTTCAAAAAGATCTGATCAAACATCAATCTTAGATTAATGACATAAAGTAAAATTTGAAGTATTACGGCTAACTTTACACAAAATTTTGTTTATTAAATAAATTTGACAGACCTCTCAGAAATCCCATTACATAAACCATAGCCCAAGATCTGGTTCCCCTGCCTAAAATGACAAAAATTGCTAGTGATGGGACAAAACTTTAAAAGCTATAGGACAGAATCTTTGGTATAGTTAGAATAAAAACTATATATTACGTGAGAAATCATGCCCATTCAAAATATTCCTTCTAAAACTTTCTAACCTTCAAAACTCATCAGATAATAGTAGTTGATGGGCGTTTTTCATTTCATGACTCAGAAACCCTAGGACTTTTCAACATTAATAAAAATGTGGCTGGATTTCATGATACCACACATCTGCGTGAAAAATATGACACCCAACACCATCCAGCTGTTTCTCAACATCCAGATGCTCTGGAACATTCGCCCATGTGTCTTCCACATTGAAAGTGCCAGGTGATGCGGGGCAGCAGTAATGCACTGCACGGGGGAGGGAAAGGTATGAACCTCACTTGGAGAAATAAGATGAACTAACCTGGTGCATGCAAGAGAACATGCACAGACAGAGGGACAAGAAAAATAAATGGAGAAAGGAAGCTGGCAAAACCGTAGTATAGTTCCTGTTTTGCAACAACAAAAACTAGGATTTTGAAAAAGTAAAATAAAAGATTCAGTAAGTGCAGCACCTCACATATTCCCAGGGGTGATACTATAATCATTCAATAAACTATGCAAATATATAAATCAGTAATTAAATTCAAAAATTTAAAAAAAATTTTCTCTAACTACACACATATGCCTGTACCCACACACGCGCACACGAAGAAAATAAAACTGCTCAGTAAGTTCCTGAAGCTACAGCACCAGTTGTTCACCAAATCATTTCCATATTTCTGATTTTAGAAATCGCTCTGTGACCTCTCACGTGGTGCAGATGTCCCGAGCCCAGTGATGTCCCTGGCTGAGCAGTGATTTGGCCTCACACGCTTCAATGACCTCACATTAAGCCAAGAGTCATTAGGCCCCTGCACTTGGCTATAAAGGAGGGTGTCTGGGCTGGGAGTCCCCCAGAAGCCAGCACTGCATACGGCCTGGACTTAAAAAACCATCATCCTGGCCTCAACCCCAATTCCCTGTGGGTACCTTCAGCCCCCCACCAATGACATGCAAACAATAATAACCAGTGGTAGAAAAACATGTGCTAAGGTAGTTCAATGTTAGGGAAGGTCCCAGAAGGACTGTGAGAGCTGAGTGTGCAAGATAGAGAGAGAGGTTGTGCAGGGAAGGCTCTGTCCAGCCCAGGCATGCCAGGGAGCCCAGCGCACTGCAGGTTGTTTTCTCTCTGGACTAGTTGGCAGCACTTCCACTTGGCACTTCACTTTGTCTCACCTGTTCTAATTGTTGGCATTGCTTTCTGCAAGGAAACTTGGAGAGAGAGAGTGGAGTTTGCTCTGGGCACAAACGCGAGATTGCAGTGGTTTGGTGGCCTTCTGCTCCACTTCCAGTGTGCGCCACATCCTAACAGTAGGGGTGGGCAGCACAGAGCAGAAAGTGGGGCCACAGCTAGAGACAACCAGGCTTATTGGAGGGAGGGGCGGGGGGAGGAAGCTAGCAATCACCTGCCATGTTACGAGGTGCTACAAAATTGTGGCTGTGGACTTTCTCTTTCTCAGTGTGGATTGAACTGCTTCCCAAGGTCAAATGCCTAAAACAAAAACCTCTTCATTTGGAGAAGGCTTTATTCTCACCCAGTCCTCTCTCAGCATTTGCTGCCTACCTATCACAGTTTGCATTATGCTAGAGGCAACATTGCCATCCATCATGGTCTAAGTGCTTAGATTTGGAGTTCAGCCAGGATGTTGGTCAGCTTCACAGGGGTGGAGGTATTTAGGCGACTTTCACCTGTGTCATTGGTGATGGTTATTTTATGCTTGGACTTGACTGGGTTAAGAGATGCCGAGATAGCTGGTTAAACGTTATTTCTGGGTGTATCTCTGAAGGTGTTTCCAGAACATCAGCATTTGAATCCATAGAATGAGTAAAGAAGATGGTCTTCAGCAATATGGGTGGGCATCTTCCAATTCTTTGAAGACCCAGATAGAACAAACAGGTAGAAGGATGAATTCTCTCCCTCTCTCTCTTCCTGAGCTGAGACATCCATCTTCTCTTGCCCTCGAACATCAGAGCTTGTGGCTCTTGGGCCTTCAGACCCTGGGACTTACCTACAGCAGAGTCCTCCCGATCCCACCCCATCTCTCAGGCTTTCAGATGTAGACTGAGTCCACCACTGGCTTTCTTGGTTCTCCAGCTTTCAGAAGACAGATGGTGGGACTTCTCTAACTCCATAATCATGTGATTCAATTCCCATAATCAGTTCTCTCTCTCTCTCTCTCTCAATATATCTATTGATATATACATATCTATTGATATACATATCAATAGATAGATTGATAGACCTCCTATTGGCCCTGTTTCTCTGGGGAACCCAGACTAGCATAGTCATCCTGCCTTGCCCTGAGGAAGAAGCCATAAACGTGCCAGCATATCATTATCGGGGGAGTAGGGAAAGGTGGTGAATGGAGAGGGTTCAGGCAGGAGCTTGGTTTAGGAGCCTTCCCAGTTCTAGGGGAGGGTTCCTAAAGGTTGACCAGCTATCTAGCTCAGAGGGTGGAGCATAACCCATGACCTGGAGAAATCCAGGTCTGGCCTGAAACATCAGGGCTGGGACTCTGGAGTCGCTTTGGGGATGCACATGCCAGATGATTTGCAGCTCAGATCACTGGCTCCTGAGCTCTGGGAACACAGAGCAAACCCGGGCCTTGTCTCCCAGGGCAGAGAAGCAACTAATACATGGACATCCTTGGCTGGATTTGGTTTTCAAAACACAACACTTGAAGCTGCAAGGGAGTGAGGGTCTTCAGGCAAATTGCTAGACACAATTACGAAAGCAGGAGCTAATGGAGCCTTGAACAAAGAGTAGCGGAAATGTATTAAAGTTTTAATATATTTCTTATGAGCCTCTTATTTGGGTCAAAAGTTAGCACATCCTTCCTCAGTCCCCTGAAAGTTTTAACATACCTTTATGAATCACTCTAAGAGCAGACAAGTCTTCACTGTCATTTGAAAAGCATATATATCCTGAATATTTGCTCATATCCCATCCGTATTATCCCACCAATAATTTCCACCCCTCTTATTTACACTTGTAAAAGCAACTCAATTGCTTCTTCCAACCTGAAGACTGCTGTGAAGTATCTGGTGTATGGCTCCTGCCACTTGATCATTTAAAGATTTAAATTCTCTTATCTACTGGAAACTCACTTCCACTGCAGCTTAACCAGGGATGCGGTGTACTACATCTCACATGTATTTTATAGCAGACGCTGTTGATTGATTACCCAAGGAATACCTTGATTTTGTTCTGATGGAAATATACTCAGTTTTAGGGGTTGAACTATGTTTGGTTTAAGTCAAATACACCAAAACCAATTCCTTCTACCAGATTAGTGTAGGGGTGAGCACGTGACCCAATTCCAATGAGACAAAAGGGAAACCTGCTGGGGACTTCTGGGAAAGGATTTCTTCCTTAACAAGGGACAGGCATAAGAGGACAGGGCCCCACTTGCTGACCTGGCTACTGTCCTCTAGGGCCATACTTCCTCATTTAGTTGGTGGTATTCTTTTTTCTGGCAAAAAGGCACAGCAAATGATGGGGGAATGAGAAGGTCAGATTACTTTTAGTCGTAAGAATCAGACTTCGAGCTTCAAAAGCCTCAACTCTGCCTCTTTCAGGACATTCAGTTGAGGACATGAACAACAGAACCAATGGCTGTGTGGTCAGCCAGAACAGTGTATCCCACCCTACACCAGACGGCGAGTCCCTGGCTGACACCGAGGGGCCCTGCGTACAGTCCTGGGATGAGGACCTACCCACTGGAAACACAGCCAAGGAGCAAAGAGAAAAATACAACAGAAACCACACACGAGCTTACGCTCAGCTGAGAGCCCAGGGAGTATGCGCCTGTGTGCAGTAAAGGATTAACACTGCAGGCTTTGGGTGTCCAAACCCTGAGCATTCTAAAGACAGCACTGGCTCTTGACTGACTCCTGGGGGTAACCTCCAAGCCCTTGAAATAACTTGCCTGGTAAGAGTGTCACTGTACACCCAGGGCCATGCCAGATGGTTGATGCCAACACCTGGATTGTGGTGAATGTTTTTGTTCTTCTAGAACCCTGCACCACATTGTGTCAGTTTGACCTCTGGGGTGAGGAAGCTGGACACTGAACAGCTAACGTCAGTCACATGAGCACTCCACATCCACCTGACCCAGCCCTGAAAAGTCCCTGGACGCCATGGTTTGTGTGAGCCGCCTGTTGACAGTGCTCTGTGTGTGCTGTCACATGTTGTTGCTGGGAGAGTTAAACGCTGTCCGTGCAACTCCACCAGCCGAGGACACTGGAAGCTTGGGCCTGGTCTCTCCTGGACGCCTCCCTGTGCACCTTCTCCTTTGCTGATTTTAATCCGTGTCCTTCACCATAATAAACCATACCCATGAAAATAATAGCTTTTCAGAGTTCCATGAGTCCTTCTAGCAAATCATCAACACTAGGGGTGGTTTTGGGGACCCCCGACACAGCCTAGCTTTCCTACGTGGGTTAAGTTTGACAACATGGGCTGGTGTAGCACAGAAGAGAAGGCTGCTTTGATGTGTCCAGGTAGGTGAACCTAGAATGGCCTCCTGGAGTTCCTTTACCTCCGGTGGGGATGGTGAGCAAATAAGTATTTTCAGGATGTCTCATGAGGCCATGCAGATTGTTGAGAGAGCCGCTTGTGGAGAGGCTTTGTAGTAACAGTTAAGACCACAAGAAACCAGAGGGAACCTGCCTAGACTGATGGGGCATGGACTCTTCAGTGGATGTGGATGTCAACCAAGAATTGGCATCAGTGATGGCAGGAAGGCCACATCCTCTCCACGTGGTTTGCTCCAATGCCTAAGCTCCAGGTTACACTCTTGCACATGGAAGAATCCCCACTCCCAACCCGGGCAGAGGAGACCCTGAACTGACTGAACAATCCCCAAACTATGATCATCATGAACTCAATGAAATGAAGGTTCTACCACCTGGCATAATGAGGCATATGTTACAGATTAAGTTAAGCTATACAAAAATAAAATATCAGTTCTAACACTACTATGTTTGTGGATTAAAATTCATACCCATGACCCACATGATAATGTGTTAGCTTTTTAGCTCAATCATCAATGCACTATTCCTAAGGTTGGTAAAAATTCTTTTGTTTTTCCTTACAAAGCACATTGATTATTAGGGAAATGGATACAAACACCAAATACGCAAGTCGAAGTCCTGTTTAATAACATGATAGAAACAGATTTCTTGTAGATGCACATTCTAGTGTTGGTGCAGAATCAACAGTAGCACTTTCTGGGCTCCTCTGATCTCAGCACATGTTACAGGTTATTTGAAGCAAAAGATCCATTCTATTTTGATTACTCACTGTATGAATTTCCTGGTGCCAAATCACTACAAACTTGGTGGCTTAAAACACAGATTTGTTATTGCAGGAATTTAGAGATCAACGTTCCAAGTGTGTCCCACTGGCCTAATATCAAGGTGCTGGCAGGGCTGTGTTCCTTTTGGAAGCTCCAGGGGCACATCTGCCTCTTGCCTTTTCCAGCTTCTAGTGGCCACCCGCTCTCCTTTCCCCATTCCGTGGCTTGTGGCCCTTTTTCCATCTTCAGAGCCAGCAACGGCTGGTCGAGTTTTCTCTCATCCCGGCACACGACTGTCCTGCCTCTCTCTTTCACTTGTAAGGACTCCTGATTTACACGGGGTCCTTCCAGATGGTTCGGGATAATCTCCCCTTCTCAAGATCCTTAACCACATCTGCAAAGTATTTTTTGCCATGTAAGGTAATGTCTTCACAGGTTTCAGAAATTAAGACTTGGACATCTTTGGGTCCATTATTCTGTCTACCACATTTACTAGGTACCAGAAACTTGACCAGGCATTAAGGATAAAGCCAGGAATTACAATTTCCTCTCTGCCACAGAGGTGCTCGCAGTCTGTTCGGGGAGATAAACATGGAAATGAGTGTCTATGCTAGGCAATCACTGGTTTAAGCAGGTCCTGAAGCAGGCAAAGGAGGAGAGAAAACCTGGCGCCTGCTGCCTTGTATCATGTGGTCCACGGCAAACCACACTCACGCGCACATCTTGCCAGAAACTAGACACTGTAGGATTATGAGTCTCTCTTATTCTCCCCTTAAGGAATCTAAAATATGACTCTTAGCCTGTTTGTGCTGCTGTAACAGAATACCTTAGCTTGGGTAATTTATAAATAATATAAATTTATTTTTCACAGTTCTGAAGGCTGGGAAATCCAAAATTAAGGCACAGGCAGATGTGGTATCTAGTGAAGGCCCATTCTCTGCTTCCCAGATGGTGCCCTTAGCTGCGTCCTCACTTGACGGAAGGACAAAAGGTGTGAGGATGCTCCCTTCAGCCTCTCTTATGGAAACACGGATCCCATCCACGAGGGCAGAGCACTCATAATGTAATCACTTCCCCAAAGTCCTCACCTCTTCATACTATGACATTGGGTTTTAAGTTCCACCATATGAATTTTGGAGGGACACACACATTCAAATCATGGCAATTCTCATTTCATTTTGTCCTTCCTACTCCTTTTAAAGGCTGCATTCCATCTTTCTAAAGAGTATCCGTTTTATTTTCACACACAAATCCTAATGATCTCCAGGAACCTCATAAGTCCCTTCAAAACCCTAATGGGAGAAATGTTCATCTGTCTTTGCAAACCTCATAGCCAAGCCCTGTTGTGCATGAGCGAAAGCTATTGTCACGTGCTCCATTAATAGCTGTGCTGTCAAAAAAGCTGTGTGTGTTATTTCTTCACTCTGGTCCCAAGTTGACAAGGAAAAAGCAGAAATGCACTATTAGATGCTTCAGTACAAAAAGTGTCTGTCTGCACAATTCTGCTACATTTTTTTCTTTTAAAAGAGCAAGACGGATCATTTTCTTGTGATCACCATCACGTTTCTGTGTCACTTTTTCAGTGGCTTCCACCTCGACAAAATGAATTTTAATAAGATAATGTTTCTCCTAGCTGTCTTTGATGTTGGAAATTTAAAGGCTGGATTTTAATGACATATGGCATGTGCACAAAAATGGCCATGCTTACTCATTTCAGGTCAACAGCAAGGAAAGCAAGAAATAGAAATCAAGAGAATCAGCTCAGGTTAAGTAAGGGTGTGACGCTGGAATGTATCTTATTTTATCTTGTTTTAACTAATGGAGATCAAGTTGAGAATGTATTCATTTGTTCACTGGACAAAAAATATTAAGTGCCAACTATATATGAAGCAATATTCTACAGTAACCCCTTAATGGAAGTATGAGACCCCAACCATGTTATTTGTCTATCAAAAAATGTTTTGAAAATTAAAATTTCTGCTTAAAGATTTTAAAGGATTTTCAAATATTTCAAATCTTCTATTATAAGAAAGTTTTGCATATTTGAAAGGATAGCCCCCAGGCATAAGAGTGAGGTACTTACACTGGACTCATCGGTGGGTATCTTTCTGGACCATAACGGAGTGGGTACGATTGCCCTGGCATGACCTTGGGTGTGCTGAAGGCTACAGAGTCATGCACAGTATATGTTCACGGGCAGGGATGCTTTGCTTAAGCTCCCATCCCTAGAGGTTACTTTTGAGCTGACATAAGGAATACATCAATAATTAGCCCTTAAGACGTGCTTCTCTGTTGGTCTAATTACCCATGCCATTTTCGCGGGCAATAAAAGCAAATAAACCAGGGTACAAATCCTTTAAAAATATAAATGGAGTTAAATGCCACATCAGGGGGCTAGTTCAAATGCCTTTCAAACTGCAAGAAAAAGGAAAAGTGAGATGGACCAAGTCCAGGGTTTTATTTTCAGCGGAGAACAGGATAGCCAGGGGCTGCAGAGAAGCAGGAACAACCACATCCTTTGGCGACTTACCCTAAAGCAACATCACCACTATTTTCTGGAAATAAAATTGACAGGCAGAAAGATATCTTCTACAATGTGGCAATTCCATTAGGGAGTACTCGGAAGGAATGCCAACGTTATGCTGATTTTTTAAGTACCGATGATTTAAAGAGATAACGTTTTTATTTGACTGTGTGTGCATAGTTAATTTCTGAAAGGATCGATAACTAGTGTATAACAATAGGTACCTACCCGTGGATGCGTGGGAACGGAGAGCAAGGGACTGAAGAGGGACTAGAATTTTCTCTACATAGTTTTTGAGTTTTGAGTTAAATAAAATCAGAACAAACCAACAGCAATCTCCATTTCAGAAGATACTACTTTATGGAAACGAATTGGTCAGGTAAAGTTTTCCTTGGGTATCCATTAAGCAAAGTTGGAGATCAGCACAGTTGAGAATTAACATTTGTGTCACAGACACAGGAGTCCAGAAAAGGTCCTGCACAGGCTGTCACTAAAGAGATTTCCAAGAAGCAGCAGCCTGGTTTCAGTTAGAGAGAAGTTGGCTCAATCTGAGATTTCGCCAGGACCAACAAGCCAATCACAGCGGCAGAAAACATAACAAAGAAAATTGCACAAATGTCACTTCCTGCCGGGTCCACAGAATTATCATTTAATTTCTGAACCTTAATGGATCTGTGAAGACAGTGACCTTCTAGTTTTTTGTCAAGCCCTCTGGACAAATGTGCCTCTCAGGCTGCTTCTTAAAAATTAACTAATATGTGGTTTGCACATTGTAAGAGTAAGCATCACGTTGAAACTGAGCCAACCTGACACTCTAATAGGTCACAGTGAGCTGAGAAGAAATTCATTGCAAATCCTCACCATGGGGCATCATGGGACTTCTGCAAGAATCTTCATATTTATGAAGCTTAATTATAACAAAATTGCCAATCTGTAAAATATGGCTGCATTTGAATACGACTTTCAAGTCTGAAACATGAACAAGGAGAGTGTGGTCCCCCTGAGATGCCCACTTGTGCAGAGAAGCACAAGTGAGAGGAAACTGGTGGGAGGGGAAGAATGAAAACAGATCGAGAGGAACTTTATTCACCTAGAAAACCGAGCATGCCAGTCACAGAAAGGGCCTTATTGTGCACTTGTCATCCACCATAGCATTCAAATTGGTGAATAAAGCATCAAATAAAATCACAAATTTAAGGCATTGGTCTGAAAGATAATACAAATTTTAGTGGCTGAGATGAACAGACAGTTGCAAAGGCTGTCTGCACGTCCCATCTGTTCCGATAATAGGCCAAATGAGGCTTTGTGTTTAAGCCCCTGCAGTAATCATCTTGAGATCCTAGGTGCTCCTTTGGAGAGGAGGGGAAGCACCGTGAAAGAACCAGGATTGCGGCGCTTCAGCAGCATCCGGACAGAACAATCCTAAATAACACTGCCCCTGCAGAGGTCTGCCAGCGGGACTTCTAGGATCGAAAATGTGTACAGGTTTCTAACCATTTGATAAAAATTGAGGCAATTAACACATTAACCGCCATGCGAGTTGTATTTAACCCACACTAGTTTTGAGCCAGGGGCCTCGTGAAGCTCATGTAACTCACATGTCTCTTCACCTTGGGAGCCATGAGAACTATTTTTCAAGTTGCATATAACTCATGCACAGAAGACCAAAAATAACAAATTTGTCATTAAGTCAGAAAGGATCATTTTGTTTTCCAAATCTGTATTCTATTTTAGTAATGAAACACTTTGGCCCCAAGGGAAAACATTTTTTCTAGTGTTGCAGTCAACGTGTTAAACTATGGCAAGGCTATGATTTCCTAGCAAAGAAATGTCCTTGGCCCCTACGCATTCTTTCCTTTTCCCCTTTTGGAAAGATTCTCTGGTGTCCTGTGGTCCACAGTAAAGCCAGAATCACGCGCTATTTCATAGCACTTCCTGTTCACGCCGCTTAGTGCTCAGATGAATATCCGTTTATCTACCTACCTACCTATGCCTTCTTTTCACACTTAGGTTGTGGTTGTGCCTTACAGGGGCAGCACCATGTTCCCCAAACGCTCGAGCCCAGGTGTGTACAACGCGCCCTCCGGGATCATTGAAAGCTAAAGCTGATGATGATAACCCTAAGGGATGATATTAATATTTTCAGACAGGTATTGACAAGTAGCTTACATACAAGCAAAGACCAGATGCATTTCAAAACTCTTAAAGAAATTAAACGTGAATAAGTTCATCGCTTGCAAGAGACTAGCAAATGCAGTGTGCTGTCGTACGATGTGGCAATAACGATGCGTTGTCACTCACGGAATGCGAGCTCCATGCTGGGGACCATATTCAGTGTTTTCACTTCCATCACCTCGTTGCCTCTGCACCCAAGGAGGTAGACATGCCTGTCCCAGGACAGACACTGCAGCCCCCGCAGCTACGCGGAACAATGGTCGCACGGTTCATGAGCAGCAGAAATCGAATTTGGACACAGATCTGTTTAGCTTGGAAATGTGAGTCTTTACAGATCATGCCCTCCCTCCAAATCCCAATGAAACGCCCAAAGAGAAACAGAGAGGAAGGAAGGCAGGAGGGGACGGGGGAGGAGGGAAGGTGCTGAAAAACAGGGGCTGATGCTATCAACTGGCCAGCAAGTAGATGAATTGATATTGTAACTACGACAACAATAATAATGCACATCTGCAATCCCTTATCTGCAATTCCAAAATCCAAAACTACCCCCGGAATGAAAAGTGTTTTCAGAATTCACCTGGATCGCAAAACCTGACCCAAACGGACGTGAGGCTCTATTTGGTCCCTGTTCATTCCACTCAGAATGACAATTCCAAAGTCCTGCTGCAGGAACATTGAAGCATCACCATCCCCACATTCCATGGGGGAGAGGGGTATAGAAAACATACAGAACATGTAGACAGGCACGTATCTGTCAAAAATCGGAGAAATTCTGAAACATGTGGCCCCAGAGATCTGGATAGGAGCCGAGAGCGTGTAGTGTGTGCTGCCCTCAGCATTCCTCTGCCCTTTAATGTCCTTGACAATCAAAGCGACCAGAAAACAATCTGTGGTCCAAACCAACAGACAACAACAGAAATCTCGTGACAAAAGAAACACACATCTCAATAACTGATGAAGAAAGCAGCCTTCTTTACTGCAAGGACAGCCCAGGGCAGTGTTATCCCATTAAGATCTGACATCATCCTCTCTCCCTCGCAGGCTAATTTCTTAACTCGGTTTCGTCTGAACCCAAGTGCGAGCCAATTGTGGACTCTGATTACATTTGGACTCCCCAGGCTCACTAACCCTTGGCCTTGAGGTTTCAGGAGGTAGAATATTTTGGTAAACAGTTTCCATAGAAAAGCAAAGGGAGTCTGATTGAAATGATTTATGAGAAACCTAAGATGAATCTTAGCACATATCATTTATACACATTTTAAAAACACATAAAGTGATAGCTTCTATGGTTTATGAATTTACAAATATATTATAAAGGCTTCAAGATATGCATAAGTATGTGAGTGGGAATTTTGTTCTAGCTAATATTATTATCTATGAAAAACAAATGAATTAAATGTGTAAGTATCTGTCTTTGTGTTGGGTTTAAGTACCTGTTTTTATTTAATTCTCTGTCCTTTTCTGTGTATTTGAAATGCATTCATTCAACAAAATAACCCTCATGAAATGCCTAGTCTATGCTAGGCACGGAACAAGAGAGGGGAATAAAAGAGACAACATCCACATTTCAAAGGTTTCATAATTAAAATAAAAAATAAATACTAATTTACTGTGTCTTCTTAGTATTAGAAAACAAACAGACCTTTCTTAGCATAGAGGACCACTGTGTCGATTTGCTTCTTTCCTTTTAGTGGAATTTAGACTGATAAAATAATTAATGCAGAGATTACCCTAACAAAATGGACATATTCCCAAATTCTGCCAAGGCCTCGGTACGTTCAGGCAGGGAGGGAAGGCAGGAATGAGGAAGGAAAGCTGCTAAGATCTCTTTTGTAAGCAGGATTCTGGGGCGCTGAGCTACTGCGGCTGGTGGTGAGCACTGTGTGTACTCGGCCCGGTGAGGAGTCAGTCTAATCCAGAGCTAATCCAAGTGCAGTGAAACTCACAGCAGGAGTGAAAGGTGCTCCTGTCAGTGTTTTGGAACACCTTGATCCAGCTGGGCCTGAAGGCAGATACCCCTGGAGTTTTCAGTTCCATGAGCTAATTACACCTTTTTTGGTCCCTATTTGTGACTTGAAATCAAGACTCCTGACTAACATAAATTATTGCCCACATTCTGAACTCAGTTTGTTGGTGAAAAATAAATAAAATACAATACTTCTGCATTATAAGTTTATAACATGCTTAAAAATAAGTGTTCAGATGTCAGCCTGACCAAAGTCTAGTCAGGCTACAATATATGCACAAATAACATGCTCCTGTTCACAAAGCCAGTCTTCCCTTCCTGTGTCTGTCCTCTCCTGCAAATGCCCCCATTATCCACAGCCCAAGATAACAGCAGTGGGTTCCTCTAACAGGCTGGGAGACACCTCCCCACCCCCACCACATTTGTGGGAACCAGCTGTGGGCTCTGCAGGGACATTGGTACTGACAGGGAGGGACGAAGTGCGGATCCTCCACTGGGACTCCCACCGTGTCTTCTCTTCGTATTTGCAAAGACCTGGTCTCTCTCCACGTGTGGTCATCAGGCCCGTGTGAGTTTGCTACCCCGTGTTACTAGAAATTGAGGAAGCAGCTGCCCCATTTCCCCACGGATAAAGTTGCAGATCACTTGCAGAGATCACAGGGGAGAGAAAAGAGAGGGGCCCTGCTCCTCACAGCACAGCCCCTCAGGATACGTGGCCAAAGCCAGCGAAGCGGCCTAGGCGAGTCTGCCGTGCACAGAACCGCATCACGAAGTCACTCTGTGTGTTTCACCTGCGAGTGGAGGTGTGTTTTATGTTTCTATGTTAGTGAACTCTGGCCATACTGGAAACCACTGTCCATGGCTCCCTGCTACTTCTCAGGCACTGTCCTAAAGATGGGGGACAGCCCTGGACGTGACAAAGGACCTGTTATAAGGGCTTTTGCTCAGAGGAGGGGCACTGGATGGTATGTGAGTAAATGCATAAAGGACCCTAATTTCAGGTGGTGGTAACCGCAGTGAAGAAAACACAGAGTCGCTGGGCCCTGGGGGGTGGCGAACTCTGAGTGAGTGGTCAGAGGAGGCTTGCGGTGCGTACGTGCTGAGCTGCTACTGGACCAGCACGAAGGATCCAAGTGGAATATTCTGGTGGGAGACAACATGCCGACAAATCTCCAAGAGGAAACAAGGCAGCGAGCCTGGCGCACAGACCGGGCTCGGCGGGTGACATGGGAGTCGTGGGACAAGCTGCCCCTCATGCTGCCACCCTCGGCCTTGTGACTTCCTAATTCATGATCTCCCTGCCTCAGGGCCCTGCCACACGCTGCTCCCCCTGCCTGGAATGTGCTCTTCCCAACTTCATCTCTTCCCAGGCCAAGGGACCACCTGTCACTTCTAGGAGACAAATCCCATGAACTCCCCGAGGTCGGGTCCCCTGCAATTCCCTCTTTGCAGCCCCCAGCCTCCTTGTTCATTTCTAGCACACCTCACAATTATAACCAGATAATTATTTACATGGTTATTTGCGGTCTTCCCCAAGACCGTAAGGCTGTGAGCACAGAAACGCCCACACGATTGCTCACTGCCCACCCCAGCCATCCACGCCCTGTCCAGCCCACGGCAATGCCCGATAAATCCTCATGGAATGGAGCAATGAGCAAATGCCTGCTGATGGACGCAGCCCATCTCATCCAGAAGACAGAAGATGTCAGTTGCCGTGACCTTGGGTGTGAAGATTGCAGAACTGTGGCTATACATGCTGCCGCAGCACTCCCCACATATCTCAGGGCACTTGTCCCTTGGGTCCTGAGGACACCTAGGGTGTGGAGTCAGCCCCAGTTTCTCCCCAGCATCAATCTGGCAAACCTCTCTCCTGGTTCACATCTGCCTGAGGACCAGCTTGGGACCTGGGGTGCTTGTGCAGTTGGCTGCCTCCTCTCAAGGGGGATCCTTAATCATCTAATGGTGACCTCCAACGTGCCAGGTGGGGAGCAAGAGGTCGATCATGGTAAAGCATCCCAATTACGATGAGGACAATGACAGTATAATCATACACCATGCATGGTAAGCCACAATGAGTGCTTTCTATGCCATAATTTCATTTAATCCTTAAAACAACCCTAGGAAGACAGTGGTATCCTTATTATTTCCTGGAAGAGAAAACCAAGGAACAGAGTGGCTAAGTAGCTTGCCCGAGGTCACACGCAAGTGAGTGGCAGGGCCCGGGTTCCGGGCAGTGTGACTGCTGAGTGCCGGTGCCATCGTGCCTCGCCGGCGTTCACACCTGCTCTTTCTCCACTCCCACGTGCAGCGGCCCCAGCCTCCCGGTCAGCCTGGCCAGGCGTCCGTAAGGAGAGCTTCATTTCTGCAAGCGCAGAAAAGTCCCTGGTAGCTGCTTTTCTGGCCCTTTCGTACTTGAAACACTTAAGCCCCAGCACTCACACCTGGCCTCTGCTCTGCCCGTGTCTGGTCTACTCCAGGTCTGCAGGACCAGTGTGGCGAGCGCGAGGCAATCATCACACAAAACTGAACAAATATCCCAAGAATCAGAAGCAGGGACTCCGCAGACTATTTCATAGTGACATGCACCAAGACACAAGAGTTGACAAAGCCACTGTGGCTGGTTAGTTCTCGTTCTTACTTAATGCCTCCCTATTAGCTTGCTTCCTTGGTTGGCCTTATTATTTCTTCTGCTCTATTAGTGACCGGCGGGTGTTTTGCGAGCAGGGCATGGTGCATCCTTGCAAAGTTCCTAGAGCAGTCCTCATATCGTTGGTGGCTACTTCACGTGATCTCCCCCAAAGCAACCAAAGCAACTTGGACAGTGGGTCGTCCTGCTGACTCTGCACCTCCTGAAGAATTAGTCCAGCCAAGGAAAGTGTCTCCCTCTCTCCTTTGTCCCCAACAGGCATATCGGGAATGTGATCAGGAAGACAAAACCACATGAAAGTCATTTTTTGTGGGGGTCTTAATATGCGACAAAAATAATATCTTAGAAAAAAGCCAAGAAGTGCTTTCTGTTTGGATGGAAAAAAATGCATATTTTCCTCCTCACCTTTACCTACGCAGGGGAGGTAATGCTGCTTTAGGAGCACATCACAGGCTCGGAAGCAAATGGGCAGTGTCTCAAATACCATCCTGAGCGAGAGAAATGCATTTGCATCAAGAAGTAATTTCTAAGGCTCAATTTCTGTTTTTATTTAAAAATACTATCAAAGGCCGGGCACGGTGGCTCACGCCTGTAATCCTAGCACTCTGGGAAGCCAAGGAGGGTGGATCGCTCAAGGTCAGGAGTTCAAGACCAGCCTGAGGAAGAGCGAGACCCCATCTCTACTAAAAAATAGAAAGAAATGTTCTGGACAACTAAAAATATATATATAGAAAAAATTAGCCGGGCATGGTGGCGCATGCCTGTAGTCCCAGCTACTCGGGAGGCTGAGGCAGAAGGATCGCTTGAGCCCAGGAGTCTGAGGTTGCTGTAAGCTAGGCTGACGCCACGGCACTCTAGCCCGGGCAACAGAGCCAGACTCTGTCTCAAAAAAAAAAAAAAAAAAAAAAATACTATCAAAAAATTAACACTTGCAAAAAATTAATTTTGCTGAATGTTTGTTGAAACTATGGGCCCAAAGTGAGTATTTTGTGGCTGTGACTTCTGTCCCTTGAAGGCTACCATCTATTTATGCTGCTCCAGTCTGAACTGTATATCTTCGGGTGTTTTTTTCATATTTTAACTATCATAGATCAAAACTTATTTTTCGAGTACCTTCCTTCCAATAACTTTCCCAAATTTTATCTGGGAAGATAAAACCCCATTCTCTCTCCATTAACTGTGCCATTCCATAGCCAGGATGTTTGGAAATATGAACTATAGGTGCTGGAACCCCAGACCACAGCACTAGGATCAAGTCACTACCATAATCTACAATGTCTAAAAATGGTCATTCACTTCCCCAGCAAACATATTGCTGTACCCCGGTCCCTGTGCTGGGTGCTGTCTTAGGACAATCTCCCCAGACTTCTTTGCACCTATAACATCTACACCAAAATCGCACCAGTGGATTCAGCTACACACAGTGGCAGGCAGTGCCAGTTGTGTTTGCCCAGGACAGTGGTCCTCATTGCTGGCAGAGCATTAAACTCACTTGGACAGCTTTTCAAAACATCAGTGCTGGAGCCCAAGCCCAAACCAATGAAAACCAATTTCTGAGGGCACTAGTATTTGTAAAAATCCACCCCGGGGGTTATAATGTCCAGCCAGGGCTGAGAACCTACAGCCTTGCCGCTGACAATGCAACCCTTGGACCGGCAGATACAGCAATACCTGGGGGCTCATTGGAAATGCAGAATCTTAGGCCCCACCAAGTTACTGAATAAGAATCAGTTTTATTTAACAAGATTCTCAGGTGATTCATGTGCCTATGACACTTTAAGAAGCACTGTTCTGAAAGATTAGAAGATAAAACTTTATCTGCTGAGTTAATAGATTGTATTACAGTGGGCTGAATGTCATATCATTTTCAGAAACTAACAACTGTGTAACAACTTGCCTGTAAGATGAGATCACTCCGGACCGCCAAAAGGACTCCACTTTGTTTCTTTAGGATAATCCCACCAAAAAAGCTGGTGATTGGGAAAAAAATTAAAATAAAATACAAAAATTGGGCCTAAAATGAGGCTATATAGTAGAGGACAGATAGTACGGAGCTCAAGAAATAGTTATGTCACACACCCCCGCCCCAACACACACACACACACACACACACACACACACTATAAATCACTCGAGTGCAGGAATTGCATGTCTCTTTTATTCACAGCTGTGTTCACAAAGGCAAGCTCAGGGTTGGCACACAGTAGGTCTTCACTAAATATTTATTGCATAATTTAGTGTCCAGTTCTGTTACTCATTTATTTTGAGATAATAGATCTCTTCCTCTCTGCTTTTTTTGTGTTTTATCTATACGTTCTGCTTAAATTATTTTCTCTGAGATACAAAACAATTAGCAACTAACAACCTCTATGGAAAGTGATATGGAAATACCTCAAAGAGCTACAAGTAGAACTATCATTGGATCCAGCAATCCCATTACTGGGCATCTACCCAAAGGAAAAAAAAAAAAGACATTCTATAAAAAAGACAGCTGCACTAGAATGTTTACAGCAGCACAATTCACAATTGCAAGGATGTGGAAACAACCCAAGTGACCATCGATACACAAGTGGATTAATAAAATGTGGTGTATGTAGACCATGGAGTTCTACTCAGCCACAAAAAACAATGGTGATCTAGCACCTCTTGTATTATCCTGGGTAGAGCTGGAGCCCATTCTACTAAGTGAAGTATCACAAAAATGGAAAAACAAGCACCACGTGTATTCACCATCAAATTGTTATTAACTGATCACATTTAAGTGCACATATAGCAGTAACATTCATTGGGTATTGGGCAGGTGCAGATGGGAGGGGGAGGAGGGGGTGCTATATTCACACCTAATGGGTGTGGTGCGCACTGTCTGGGGGATGGGCACACTTGAAGCTTTGACTTGGGTGGGGCAAAGGCAATGTATGTAACCTAAACATTGTACCCCTGTAATATGCTGAAATGAAAAATGAAAAAAATAAATAAATAAAGTTGGAAAATTAAAAATAATAATAATAATCATGTGATAAACAGACACAAGGAAAGCTCCTTGCCTAGGGGCACAGTGTGACGGTTGAGGAATCTGCACTTCTACATGCCCCGTGGCCAAACAGTGATGAGTACACAGATATGCTGGGCACGCACTCACTAGGCAATGTTCATGGAGCTCCCACTGTACGCCAGCTACTGTTATGGATGTGACCAACACACACAAAAGTCTTTGCTCTCCTGTACCTTGTATCCCAGTTGCATATCATTCAGGAACCAAAGCGTTAACGAATATAAAGGCTGGTAAAATTACCATTGTATTTTTTTCCCAAATGTTGTTATAATTTTAAGCCTACGATTTACTTGTTTTTCATTTTCTAAGTGCTGACTCTTTTCAACATATGGCTACAATAAAAAATAACCCAAATTCAATATCATTAGCCACATTCTTTAAAAATATACTAGAGCAATGTTTATTCTGCCGACCCACGAGCATGGTATGGTTTTCCACCTATTTACGTCTTCTGCTATTTCCTTCCTCAGGGTCTCATAGTTCTCCCTGTAGAGGTCTTTTACCTCCTTAGTTAAATATATTCCTAGATACTTTATTTTCTTTGTTGCTATTGTGAAGGGAATTGAATCTTTGATTTGGTTTTCTGTATGGCTGCTGTTGGCATATATGAAAGCCTCTGATTTGTGTGTATTGATTTTGTATCCTGAAACTTTACTGAATTCATTTATCAGTTCCAGTAGCCTCTTGGTTGAATCTTTGGGGTTTTCTAGATATAATATCATATCATCAGCAAATAGTGAGAGTTTGATCTCTTCTGTTCCCATTTGTATGCCTTTAATTCCGCTCTCTTGCCTGGTTGCTGTCGCCAGGACTTCCAGCACTATGTTAAATAGAAGTGGAGATAGTGGGCAACCCTGTCTGGTTCCGGTTCTAAGTGTGAATGCTTTCAATTTTTCCCCATTCAGTATGATGTTGGCTGTGGGTTTGTCATAAACGGCTTGTATCATTTTTAGGTAAGCCCCATCTATGCCTATTTTGTTAAGTGTCCTTATCATAAAAGGGTGTTGAATTTTGTCAAATGCCTTTTCTGCGTCAATTGAGAGTATCATACAGTTTTTGTTTTTGCTTCTGTTTATGTGGTGAATTACATTTATAGATTTGCGTATGTTGAACCATCCCTGCATCTCTGGAATG